>JAJJMA010056941.1:0-10298 GCA_023529015.1 Papaver nudicaule
TTTTTCTTTTGGAATACGTAAATGATTCTCTAATAATTCTCAATGGAAATGAGAATATTTTATGGAAGGATTTGGGAGCACCATATATGGACCAATTCAAGACAACGGAAATAAAATATTCTTTATATCCTGCCATAACCGACTGCAATTTATGGAGATCCAATCAAACTAGCTGCACGGTATTTTCTCCATTGGCAGGTGAGATCGGGGTATATATACCAATTTTGCTATATTAATACCAAAATGACACAGCCACATGACACCAAATCCGACGTGGCAGAAAAAGCTGAGGTTTTCCATATAATGATTTTTGTGTATTGGTTCTTGATACTTTTGTAGTTAATGGGGAAACGCTTTATCCTTAATTTTTGAAGGTTAGATTGAGTCCTCACCACATTTGTGGAGGTCTAGAAAAAATCACAGTCGGTATGTCGACTTTTAGAGTAATCCCGACTGTGATTTTCTTCTAGGCCCCTAAAAATGTGGTGAGGACCCAATCGAATCTTCTTATTTTTTTTGTTCTTGGTTTGGTTAGAGAATCCGACAGTAAGAGTTTTCGAAAAACTTAAAAAAGTCATAAAAGACTGAGGCCATGATTTACTTGAAATGTATCACCCTGGTTAGACAACAAATTCTGGCTGTTCTTAAGGCGATTAAATCGTCAAAGTAAGTTGGTTAGTGTTGCTAAGCTATAACGATGAGGTATCTTGACTTTGATTCGTTTAATGTTATGTCTTCTTTTAATTACTTACTCTAGTTTCTGTTTTGGTCTAGGTATCTCGCAGGGTTGTTTTTATTTTCAGTACTGACGGGTGTTATGCTTGGTTGATCAGTGGAGCAATCTAGCTAAGATTTTCTCGTGTTAGATTTTTTATCTTGGGGTTTCTTTTTCTTCTTCACTTTCAACTTCTTGCTCTTCTTTTTCTTCACCTTTTTAAAGTTGGAAGAGAAGACTAATTATAAGAAGAAGAACAAAAAGTTGAAAATAGAGAAGATAACAAGAACAATAAAGGGTGTTGATAGCAGTTGTCAAAGTCATCCTAGGAAGCCGATCTTTGATAGAGTATGGAGAAACGAGGATGTTCTCTTGATTTTGAACAATATGCTTAAATTTCATGAAAAATGTTATAATCTTATGGCTGTAGATCGTTAAATTTTTAATGATTATATTAAAAAGGGAAATTTTTTAAAATAACCAAAAAAAATATTGCTAATCTCTAAAATGACCACGTTTTTTTGCACTTTTCAATAATGGCCGATATTGACCGTTTTTTTTTAAAAAACGGGGTAACAAAAGTTAAGTGCCTATGTGGCACTTAACTGACATTCGGAAAAGACATTTTAACCCTCAGTGGGTAGATCAGTGAGTTAAACCATTGAATCATTTCGGTTCAACTGACTCAACTGAGTTTCAACTAACTCAATAACTCAACTTAACTGACTCAACTGACTCAGCTCAACTGACTCAACTCAACTGACTGAACTGACTGAACTGAACTGTAAACATGAACTGAATCTGAAAATATGAACTGAATCTGAACTGGAAAATCTGAAATCATAACAAAATACATTCATAAACCATCCAATACATAAGAAACCCAATCCATTCAAGAAAAACAAAAACAAACTAAATCTGAAAGTTAACAGTGATCCAATCCATTCATTTCTAAATTTAAAAAACAAGAAACACATCAATTCTTGGGTCTCTTTGAAGCCAGTGTCTTTGGTGGTGCCTTTGGTTGTTGTATGTTGACAGACACTGATCCCACTCCAACAAAGTTGCAGTGAGAAATGTTGGCAGAAGATGGTGTTGCAGCAAATGTAGGAGGAGTAGAAAAAGATGGTACTGATCTAGTGCTCTGACTGGTAGGTATAGGAGCTGTGGAAGATTCACCAACAAAGGAAGACTTCTGCTTCTTTTGGTTGCACTTTGCTGCACCTTTTGCTCTGCTACTTGCACTTGTATGTGTGTTGATGAAGGTTCCAGTCTGTGCATCACACTCAGTTCTTGGCCTCTTTGTAGTTGGATTAGATCCAACAGGAGCACCACCACATGTTCTACTGTTGTGGCCAGTCAGCTCACCACACTTTCTGTAACACCCCAATTTTTCGAGCCAGGCGAAACCCGGAGTGCTACATCAATATCATAGCCAAATCCCGGCTAACAAAGCCCAAGCCTATTAAGTAATTTATTTGGGCAATATCAATTCTATCGCAGCGGAACTTAAAATTTTATTCAGGGAAAATCTAACCGTTGATTTCCAAAGATTTCAAAGCTAGCGGAAGCATATTACACTTTATTTATGGAATAAAAACATCACCACCGTTAAAGAGACGAGAATTAGTTCAAACACAATGATTTCCACAACAATTTGTAAAGATGAAAACTGACTATATATGCTGCGCTACTCTGATTTTTAGGGTCTTTATAGACGCTCTATAATTTTAGGTAAAAATATATTTGAATTGCTTACTGATAATTCTATCATGTATAAATATATTAGAATTTTTCGACAAAGGAAACCATTTAAAGAACGCAGTCAAACTAAAAGTTGACCAGGACGAAAGAAACTCAAAACTGTGATAGTCTATATGGTAAAATGCTTATTAAATCATTAGCTCAACGAAATCTGGTGAGTCTTATTGTTTTGGAAAGACAAGAGAAAGATTTACAAGTTCACAGAAGACATCTTTATCAAAAGAAATATGTGTCATTGCTTAAAAACGCGATTGGTCTGATACAAGTGAAACTTTCAGAAACTTTACTTGACGAACATAAATACAATTAATTCCTTTTAAAAGACTTTTATTCAATGGAAAATTATGATATTTTACAGAAAAATTCCTAAACATGTTTTGAAGGTAATACAGAAAGAATTACGTAAATATCTATTGTAGAATTAAAGATAAAATTAGTCAACTAAGGATCGTACAGATTTTTACAACTAAGCTATCTCTAATTACATCTTAAAACGTGAATTAAGCATAAACCACAATCAAAACACCCATGATTACTCTAAGCTTCACAACGGTCTACTCCTTGCTACGCATCATAAATCTGGAATTTTTGTCATAAAAAGACGTGAGTTGTGACACTTAGTAGGCAAAGAAGCAACAAATACGTTTTACAACTCTTTTATAAAAACATTCACGATCCATTCCACAACATGTATAAACCACATCATGTTATAAAGTATTAAAATCATTCAAACCGCTCACACAACCGGAGCCAACCCTACGCAGGTTTAGGGAATCACATCCGTTCCCAAGGATATCTCGTATCCAAATCATATAAGTCATTTAGAGAATCACATCCGTTCTCATGGACCGCAGCCCAACAATCATACAAATATATCTCATCATGATTTATGATTTAAAAACATTTAAAACAAATAGATTTAAGAGTTGGTGTTGCGCCTACCTCAATCGTTAACACGACCAATATGAACAATAAGAACTCATCATAATCGCCTCATCTCTTCTAGGCTAAATCCCATTAATCCTTCATGAAAGTTTTAAAAGAATGAAAGACCTACGACTTTTTTTTCTACGACGGCTGAACCAGGTTTTCCCTTTTCTTTTCTTCTTTCATGTACAAGTCAAACCCATAATTTAGTTTCCTATATTATGTGAGTCATGCATGCAAAATTAAATTGCAATTACATTAATTAATATCTTTAAAATCTATAGCCTACCAATATTTACGTGACATGTGGCAAGGATCTAAATATAAAGTCATGCTTATATCTTGCTAAGCTATAAATCAATATTTCTTACTTAAACAAGGTAACTTATTAATTAAAGAAAAATATAATAGCCAATAATAAATTACATGCAATTAGTCATTAATAAGAATAATATTTGTTTCCATCTCTACATCTAGTTGGTAACTCCCATGACAACTAATATTAAGCTAACAATTAATATTATTTTATTCTCTAAATTAATCAACTACCAGTATTAACACGACATGTGTCATATAAAAATATTTAATCTAACAGAAACTCTACCGCCAATGTAATTACAGTCATATAAAATATTTAATCTAACACAAACTCAACCGCCAAACAAGGAAAATCCAACCTATTAATTGTTGATAAATAATTATTCTTTCTTTCCTAATTATATAAGATAAATCCTTAATTTTATAAAATGCCATTTATAACAACCAATCAAGATACACCAAAAATCAATCTTTATATTTTTACCAAATTTAGTTAAATACAAATAAATAAGCAAAACTAAATATTTTACATAAAAAATGGCATGCCATCTAGACCACCAATATATCCACTTGATATGTGAATTACGAAATTAACCTTTTATGTGAAAAGACAAAAATACCCCTTTGTTAAAAGACTAAAATCACCTTGATTTGGGACAGGGTATTACACTTTCCACACTTTCTTTTCTTCTTCTCTACTCTTGGTTCATCATAACTTCTGATCCTCTTCTCCTTTGGTCTGCCAGATTTTCTTCTGTGAGGAGGTGCCAAGATTTCAATCCCTTCATGTCTGGCTGCAAAACAAAACAGAGAAGAGAAGAGATGAGATGCTATTATATTCAAAACATGAAACCCTAATAGGGAACAAATGTGGTCCAAACATTAAAGAATATAAGTACAATAAAGTTAAAAAGTGGATAACATTAAATATTACCTTTGGCCAGTCTTTTCTATCATCCAATGGTTTGAATCTTGGTGCATATGTAGCCCTATAGTTCTCCACTGAGTAGTAATCACTACAAAACCTGCAGACACATGAAATTAGTTAGCCACATTGAACATTCAGTTTTTAATAGACATGAAACAAACTCACTACAAAACCAACAAGCTCTTACTTTCTCCACTTTGGCCTTATTGTCTGCAATGCACTCACAACATGCATACAAGGGAAGCCTCTTGTTTGCCACTGCAAACAAGTACAAGTCTGGTCCATGAAGTTGACATTGAATATTGACTGCTTTGGACTTGTCACCACATACAATTCTCCAGCCACAACAGGGTCAACCTTGTAGTCAGTGGTGAACATAAGCATGAATTTAATCAGATTCTTGGCATTTGGAACTAAATCTCTATCTTTCCATTTCTCACAAGTTGTTCTTCTGATGTACCATTTTCCCATCACTAGGTTAGAATACATGATACCAATCATGATGATTGGTTTATTTCTCATCTTACCAATCATATTATTAAAAGACTCGGAGAAATTGTTGTTCATGTGTTCACAACAATGAATTGGGTTGAAGAAACCTCTTGACCAAGTTCCAGGATTTTCATCCATAAGGTACTGGTGTGCTTCAGGACTTTCCTTGAGCAAGAGGTTGGTATATCTGCAGACTCAGTCAAGTCTTCCATAAAGTCTAGCTTTCTTGTTGCACTTTGTAGCCTTGGAGATTTTCTAACAACAGGTGGTGGTGTAGGCTTTGGCTTAGAAACTGTCTTCTTTGGTGGAGTCTTTCTCTCCTCTGGAGGTACTACATCCATCCACAAATGTATATACCCTTCATCATTAAGACTAGCATTCTGCCAAAACTCATCAAATTCCTTGTTGTTTCCCAGTGGACATGGTTCAACAGGACTCTTATACCAGTACAAGAACATCCTTTGTTTAGCGCATAACCCTGCACTCAAATACACACAGTACTCCATTTTTCTCAAGTCTGTCAACCTTCTGTCACAGTTAGGAAATGTGTATGTCTTATTGTTAGGAACACTATACACTTGAATGTTCCTGAATCTGTAGTACCTGCAACACACAAATGCACAATCAAAACAAATTCAGAAACCCTAATTATACAAATTTCACCCCTAATTATACAAAAAAAACCATCAATTAAACAAATTAAACTCCTAATTTAACATTTCAAACCCTCAACTGTTAAATTTTAAAAAGGGGGAAAACATATATGAACCCTAGAATTTCAAAAAAGGGGAAAAACAGTTAAACCTTAAAATTGAATCGCGTATTCTAACAAAAATGGTATTCTAAAGCATGGGTTTTCAACAACAACACAAATAAACCAGAAATCTTACTCAGTTTTGTCCGTTGACGTCATGTAATACGATTTCACACCGTTAAGGTTTACCATCAGCAGAAAACAACGAGTTCAGGTGATTTCTTCTTCGCATGTATGTCTTCTTCTTCTTCTTCTTCCTCTTCAACTCCGTCTGATTCCTCTCTCAGAAACCCTAACCCTAAGTCGCAGTAGCAGATAAGAGAAAGAGAGAAAGAAGCAGAAGGAAAAGAAGAAGGGAAGAAAAATGAATTTCCCGTACGATTTTGGGTGTTTTATCTTGTTGGTGCACGTGACAAATAGCACGTATGCCATGATGCATCCATCACCGTCTATTCAATGAACGGTTGATTTGAGGGAAGGATATGGAAGTAATTTTGAGGGGGAATCTTGGCTAAAGTCAGCGGATTTGACTTTTAAAGTGGGCCCTGACGGAAAAGCTAACGGATTGGCCATTATTGAAAAGTGGAAAAAAAACGTGGCCGACATAGAAATTAGGCATATTTTTTTCGGACATTTTAGAAATTTGCCCTATTAAAAATCATGATAGCCTTGTTAAGTTGAAAAGACATGAAAAACGATATGATTGCCTTTTTGAGTTGAAAAATCTGAAGTTCATTTGTATGTGAAAAACGACCTTATTAGAGCAAGCACTATGGTGCTACTTTTTTGTGTTTTTTACTCACATTTTAGGTTAAAAAAAACAAGACAAATCTTAACTACTATGGTTGAGGGGCGGCCATTGAATGGCCGTCCAATTTTCGGGGGCGGAAGGTTTGACCTTGACCATAAATACATTATTTTTTACACTTTGCAAATATACTCACACCCAATAGTTTTAACCCAAAATGCGATTTTTAAGTTGTTACACTCAATCATACTTGCATTAAAAATAAATTGAGTTACATTGTGGTGATAAAATAAAATCTAAATTATATCGTGATGATTATATAAGTATTTGTAACAACTCAATCATACTTAATCACACTTGCATTAAAAATAATTGAGTTACATTGTGGTGATAAAATAAAATCTAAATTACATCGTGTTGATTATATAAGCATTTGTAAGAGCAATATCTTCCTCCGTAGTAAAATTCTTAACCATATTAAACCGAAATGAAAGACTTTGAGTGAGGGTTAGAGTGAAGAATATGTGAAATGTTGGATATTTTCAACAAACCCCTGATTTTGTAGGCACGGGGGTTTAGGGGGCAGCGCACCCTAGCAGAGTGCGAGACAGCGTCTCGTAGAAATTTTTCTGTTTTTAGGGTTCTAATTGACAGTTAGAAAGCTGAATAAGTGGTTTAGATGGGGTATAAGAGGGGTGTGAGGGAAGAAAAGTCAAGCAAAAGAAAAAATCGGGGGGCGGACACTCAGTGAGCGCCAAAAACTGGGCGTACACTGAGTGGCCGCAGGCGGACACTGAAAGGACACAGGGTGCGTACACTGAGTATACACCCCTTAAAAACGACTTAAAACTTGTCACACATCTGAGACAAGTTTTAAGTTGTGACACAACTTTTACACAAGTTTTAGGTCTTTTGACCTACTATTCATCAAAAAGGTGCACCATAGTGCTTGCTCTTAGAGCATCACCAATGCTAGGGATAGGGGTCTTAAAAATGTCTGACACATATGATTTAAGACTTTTTGTACCACTTTTTCATCTCCTATGCAAGGGCAAAGGTGAAAGTCAATGATGACATGGCTAGGTGGGAGTGAAGGAGAAGGTCAAGATAAAACCTTCTCTATGACCCTTGTTTTAGTCCACATCATCATGTTTGTCTCTATACTTTTACTAGTTAGAGCAAGGGCTATGGGTAGAGTGCAAAAGCACTATATCACTTTCATTGTGAAGGAGGGACTAACCGAAGGTGTGTAAAACTGACCATGAGAGGCAAAAAAAAAAAGGGTCTAAGCGGTTAATAATCATTTGACGTTTGAAAAAAAAAAGTGGCTAATCATTGGACGCTTCACTTCATTTTCATCACAAAATTTTCAGTGGAGCGGTTGAACATTTGACGCTTCACTTCATTTTCATCACAAAAGCGGCTAATCACTTGACGTTTCTTCACGAGCGGCTAATCATGTGATGCTTAGACTGCACTTTCAGCAACTCTTTCATATGAAAGACCCTCTGAACGATTTTTGGGGTAAGTGGGGGTAAACTCTACCCATCTTAGCATCAAATTAGGTGATTTGATGTAACTCTTTCAAAATGAAAGAGCTCTGAAAGAGTTTTGAAAGACCCATAGCCTTTGCTCTTGAGACTTTTAGGATTGAAGATGGATTTTACGTAGAACGGTCTAATTTTACTTTATTTTGTCCATATATAGATGACCCCATAGCAAAAGGTGTTATTTAGACCTCCACCTAGGATGACCTTGACCCCAAGCATTGGAGATGTTTTATCCTCCTATAAAATGCGAGCTTTGATATCTAGTTTCACATAATTGAGTTTTTTTTTTAACTAAACATAAAATTCATTAATGGGAGGAATTGGTGACAGAGTTTTGCTCAACCATAATTTCATGGGCAATACAGTTTGGCATATTGTTTGCCCAGACTCTACTCAGTTTTTCAACTCTGGCATTCTTTGAGAGAATGTCAGCTACTTTATTTTTCTCTTTTGGAACGTAATAACATTTCCAAGAGCTCTCACTGCTAAAAACAGAAATAATTTCAGAAATAAAATGGTGCAACCTCCAGGTGATGTTTTTGCTTCCACTAGTGACTGCATTGACTACCAGCTGAGAATTAAGCTCAAATTTCACTCTTTCCAGCTTCAGTTGCTTTGCCCACTGGACTGCCTCCCTTAGTGCTAGATACTCAGCATGCTCCGCATTCATTAGCTCTTTGATTTACTCGTACTTGGCTGCACATGGTACTCCTGCAAAATTTCGAACTATTAGTCCCAATCCCCCAGATTTTGTTTCCTTAGAATAAGAACCATCACAATTAAAAGTTAGGTAATCCAAACTAGGAGGAGACCAAACAAGTTTACTCTGCTAACTCGCACATTCCCTGCAAGAATAGTTGGGTTAGAAGAAATAACATGTGAGTGTACAGTATTTTTGGTCCTAATAACAAAGTTTTCAATGCTTGTGTTGCTCCCTTGGAAGACCACATTGCATCTCTCAGACCAAAGACACCATGCAACTGTAGCTCTTTTAAAAAGATCATTCTCAGTAATATATCCATTTGATAAATCCTCAAACCAACTGATTATCCAAGCTCTGATAGAAGGAATTCCCCCAGATTGAATGCCAGTTATAGCCAACCATGATGCTCTAGCAAAGTCACATGATAAGAAGGTGTGATTATCATCTTCATGAGCCGAACAACCCCTAGGACAACTTTTGTAAATGTTTTTCATGGCAACAGCTAGTCTAACTCTTGTAGATAAAGTTCCACTCAGACATCTCCATAAGAAGTGTTGTATTCTCGGAATACAAGTCAGTTTCCACAGTCTAACCCATATTGGCTTCATGTCGGAGTTTACAGTATTTCGACTATGATGTTTTTCCTGGTATATCTTCTTGTATGCCGATTTAACTGAGAAGTCGCCATTTCTCTCCAGATTCCACACAAGTCTATCTTTTTGACTAGGATGAATGGATATCTTCAATATCTGATTAACATCATTGGCATTAAAGAGGAATTTCAGCAGGTTCAAATCCCAATCAGTACCATCAGAATTGAAGAGGGTGTGCACAATGTTGTATTGGTACGCAATGTTTAGACTTATCTGGTAACCATTTGTCAAACCATGTCTTTATATGCTTTCCATCTCCTAGCTGCCATCAACTATTCCTCTTAACAAATTGAAGTTCAGAACTAATACTCTTCCAACTCCATGAAGAATCAGCTTTGTCAACTACATCAAACATATCACCAACATAACCATATTTTGCAGTGAGAGCTTTTACCCACATATCTTCAGTTCTTGTGAAAAGTCTCCAGGTTGATTTACACAGTAATGCTCTATTAAAAAGACCCATGTCCCTAAGACCCAATCCTCCATCTTGTTTATGCAGACAGTTTTTTCTCAAAGGAAACAAGTGAACTCCTTTGTTGTTCTTTTTGCCTTTTAAGAAGCTGGATTGAGCGGAATTCATACCAGCAATAGTGTCTTCAGGCAACTTGAAAGACATCATATGATGCACAAGTATTGAATTAAGAACATTCTTCACAAGTAACGGTTCTACCTGCCTCCGTTAAGTTTTTCCCTTTCCATGTATCCATATTCCTGTTCATCTTATCAATCAGTTTGAAAAAAAA
>JAJJMA010056942.1:1238-12059 GCA_023529015.1 Papaver nudicaule
AAAGATGTTTAACCAAGAGCAATCAAAGAAAATAATATCTTAAGGTATATTTGGATATTTCTTCTAATTCGAAATATAGCGCTTACCAAATATGCTCCCTGGAAAAAGAGCTCAATTCGAAAACGTGTCCTTTTGTTTGGAAATCTCCTTAGATATCATTACTTCCAAATGTCGTCATCAGCTTTAATAATGTCGACATTGCTTCTTTGGTATTGCTGGGCTAACCAGACTAACCTAGGTGGAAGTGGGATCTGGTCTATCGTGGTTCAACGTTCCGCATGCATAAACGTATCATAACAGACGTGGACAAGCCTTGTGTGTTAAGCTTAAGTGAACACGTAGGTTCAAACATTCCGAATCACACAAATAGATATACCATTGAAAGTACGGTGCGAGATTCCACGATAACTAGAAAAATGGTAAATCTCCTGAATTCTTGATTCCAATATAGATATCACGTTAATGATATCCAAGAATTCAAATCAAAACATCAAATGAATAATCAAATGAATATTTGATCGAGTAGTAAAATTATACAAAGATTTTAATCACGTACAGTATTGATCAGAAATCATGTGTCTACTTATTTGAAGCCACTAACCATATTTTTAATGATGACTCAATCTCACTTAGTGGTACATTGAAGATGAACGAATTCAAACTTCAAACCGAGAATATCAAACTCATTAATTCGTTGAAGCAAAAATCAAAATGATAGAGTTTGAACTTCGAAGTTACGCATTCTGAGTCATCCATATTATGGTTTCGGAACGTACATCTGTTTTGGCAGAAACCAAATTAAGGTTTCAGAACCTAAAGTTCATTATATGACCAACACCATATTAAGGTTCCCAAATCAAGTTTCCTTATAGAGAAACCTAAAGCTTGGTTTCGATATCTAGATTTTGTTTAACAAAACCTTGGTTAAGGTTTCGAAACACAAAACACATTTTTAGCCTCGACACACAGGAATATATTTCCCGGTTCACATAAACCTTTAGGAAACCCCAGGGTCTTTTTGACCTTTTAGAACTCACATGATCAAGACACATTGGCCTCGATTTACAAGTCACTGTAAGCCAACAAACATAGTTACGAATCTGTGTTATCTCATTGGTCACAATATTTAAGTTTCAGACCAATAGATTATGAATACGAAAACCAGATTATGGTTTCGAAATCAACGTTTAGTTTTACCAAAACCTACATTGAGGTTTCGAACATTGAAAATTTATAAGTTGAGAACACAAATATGGATTCGGAATCCAGAAGTGAGATATGGCACACAAGATGTTCATATACAGAATCAAATGAATGATTCAGAACTTCAGTATTCAGAGCCAAACCATGACGTAGTATTCGAATCTCAGAACAACAGTATTTCGAGTCTACACAACATAAGTGTGAGTCACGATCTCTCTTACATTGGCTCATACAAGTGTATGCAATCAATCCGACAGAGCCGGACTAGGTAAGAAGAGACACAATACTGTGATGGATCAAATCTCGTGGTACTACCGAGATAACATCACATTGCTATATCCAACTCGAAAAGGTTTTAGGAAAAACCTTTATATTAACTTAGAGACGGAGAAGAAAAGAAAGCTCTAAGCAATATTGGAACGTCATAACTACAACACAAATACCGCAAGCGGTATAAAGTGGAGTTATCTTGAGACACACTGATCACGAGTGATCAAATCATAACGTAAAGCTCAAGCTGAGAGTTATGTTTATGTCTTTTGTAGCACAAGTGTAAAAGATAATGGAATCGCGTTATTTAGATTCACTAACATGTTGAATGATGAAGCCGGATGTCTTCGTTTGATCTTCAGTCTTTCTTCAAGTTTTCAATTAGTGATTCTAAATCCTACCAAAATCTTCCACAACCTAAAGCTAACTCTCACATGACTTCACCTAATTGTGTGTTGTTTAGCGGTCGAGTTTTGATCACTAAAGTTGACAACTAAGCTTGACATACCAACACTTAGTGAGGTTAACCGAGCCATGCTCTAACACCATCTGTCACAAGTGGGACTTTTACTTTTCAAGTCAGGGGCGTTAACACATCTACATCTGCTGGCCCCACTATGCAAAATATCGACAAGATTATTTCTCTAACTGTTATTACCGAAGTTACCTCTTCTCATGTAGTCGGAACCACTACCACTCCTGTAGGGACCACCTCTGTAACTACGGTTAATACTTTTATCCCAAGACAAGTTACTATTTCAGATTTTGTCAAGGAAAAGAAGAAAATCCAAATGATTTCGTACGAAGATTTAGGACCGAGGTTTTGGGTTATCACGGTAAATACGTGGACGGGTCACAATTGGTGGAGATTTGCATAGGAGGAATGGAGCCACGCCATCAAGAATTAATGGAAAAATTTCGCCCTAGCACTTTCTCACAGCTCTATGCAATAGCTAAATAACACACTAATGTTGGAGATGATTTTGTCAATGGGGGAACGGGGACTGAAGACACATATGATGGGTCTTCCCGTCAACCTCAACATGTCCAGAGTTTCACCACTTATGAAAATCCTGTGAGTCAGGAAGCTATCTTCTTAATGGAGAATTTGTGTGAGTTATTACACTTTTCTAGGGGACAATGGGTAGATACTTTTGCTGCTCTCAATCTTATTGCCTTCAATGCGGATTTAATTACGCCCTCACTAGAAGTTTCAGAGATGTCTCTCGTGTCAGATCCCATGGTAAAAGATATTACTTTCACTGAAGAAGATATGATGGCCGAAGAAGGTCATAACAGGGCTTTATATGTCACGGCACACGTCAAGAACGTAGAATTCAAGAGAGCCTTGATTGATACTTGTGCTGCTGCCAACATCATAACTCTTAAAACTCTTCGTACTGCTAGAGTCCGAAGAATCAAATTGTACATCATCCCGTTGTTATGAAAGATTTTGAAGGAAACAAGACTAATACCTACGCGTATGTTAATCTAGACCTGAAGGTGGGACCAATCCAAAGAAGGGTAAAATTTCATGTGACTGAAAAAGAGCCCGATTACCACATGATCCTGGGACCTCCCTGGATTCACGACAACAAAGTTGTGCCATCTACTTATCACCAATGTATGAAGGCAGTACTTGATAAGGAGATTATTCGTGTCTCAGCCTCGGCATCTCCATATTCACCAATATATGAAGCAGAATTCTTTGATCCAAGGGAGACTACGCCAGATCCACCCAGCAGAATTTACAACACTCCTTTACCCACGTGGGCCTCCATTAGAGACGAGAAACCACCGTCACCCACGCCAGCTGAAGAAAAGATGGAAGGAATGCATACTTTGTCAGGATCTCTTAAATATGGTCCGATTATGTCCCATATATCACCTTATTCAAAAAGGGGTTACAATTTCACTACTCAATATGATGCTGAAGGTAGAACCATCTACTCAAGACGGAAATGTTAGCAATTAACAGGGGAGGGTGGCGGAAAACCTTCTCGCATTGAAGAATGCTATCAGAACAAAGGATCTTCAGAAGTAAAAATTTAGGAAGCCCCGCCACAACTACAAGATGGATCCAACTCTACTACTGATGCTTTTGAAACCATAAACATAGGAACGGAGGAGGTTCCTAAACCTATCTCTATTAGCTCATCCTTATCAACTGAGGAACGTGAAGCCTTGGTCAACCTTCTTAAAGAATACCAAGACGTTTTTGCTTGGACTTATGAAGAAATGCCCGGGCTGGACAAGTTGATGACACATCACCTTCACATTTTACCCGGTTCTAAGATGGTAAAGCAACAACCACGTCATTTTTGACATGAGATAGAAGAACAAATCAAAGTCGAGATTCAAAAATTACTCTACGCGGGATTCATCAAACCCATTCATCATCCTACTTGGCTAGTGAACGTGGTACCAGTCAAGAAGAAAATGGTCAAATCAAGTGTTGTGTAGATTTCAGAGATTTGAACAAGTGCTGCCCCAAAGATGATTTCCCGTTACCCAACATCGACATGCTGGTGGATGCTACCTGCGGCCATGTTATGTTCTCATTCATGGATGGTTATAATGTTATAATCAAATTAAGATGTATGATACAGATGAAAGTAAAACTGCTTTCCGAACTCCAATTGGAAAATTTCATTATACTGTAATGCCATTTGGACTTAAGAATGCATGTGCTACTTACCAGCGATCCACGACAGCAATATTCCATGATATGATGCACAAACGAATCGAAGATTATGTGGATGACATCGTGGTCAAATTTCAAGACACGATCATCTTACTTAGAAGTATTAAGACAGGTGTTCGACAGATGTAGGGAATACAAACTAAGGATGAACCTTTTAAGTGCGCTTTCAGAGTTTCTTCGGGCAAGTTTCTGGTTTTTCAAGTAACTGAGGAAGGGATCAAGGTAGACCCTACCAAAACACAAGCAATTACCACTATGCCACCACCAAAGACGGTAAGAGAACTCAAGATCTTCGTGGGAAAAGTCTCTTACATCCGGAGGTTTATTCCTGGCCTAGCCCAATTCGTGGTTTCGTTCATCCCTTTACTAAAGAAGATAGCAGATTTTGTATGGTCTCCTGTTCAAGAAGATGCATTTAGGAAGATCCAAAAATTGTTACTATCACCAAGAGTGATGAAAGCACCAGTACAAATACGTTCTTTACTCCTTTATACGGCATCCATCGATACTTCTATTGGAGCACTTCTCGCGCAAAAAAGGGATGATAATGTTGAGTATCCAGTATATTACATCACTCGTACCTTAAAGGATGCTGAACTCCGTTACCCGAAAGTGGAAAAGGCGTGTTTATCTTTAGTCTCCGCCATCCAGAAGTTTCGGGATTACCTATTATCAAATAGGGTCGTGCTAATCACAAAAGCAAACCCCATAAGGTTTCTCTTATCAAAACCGGCCCTACTGGGAAGTCCAGCCCGTTGGTTGCTACAAATGTCAGAATTTGACATCGCTTGTGTTGCCCCAAAGACAATAAAAGGCCAAGCTGTTGCGGCTTTACTTGCGGCTTTCCCAGGAGAAGATACCACTGCTTTACATGAGGAAGTACCTGGAGAATTCCCATAAATATCCTTGGTAAAGGAAGATACTTGGTTGTTGTATTCCAATGGCTCCGCTACACCAAGTAACAATACTGGAGGAGCTGGAGTAGTGTTGGTTTCCCTTGCTGGCGAAGTATTTCGCATTCATTCAAATTAGATTTCAAATGTACCAATAACTCGGCGGAATATGAAGCCTTTCTGCTAGGATTATCTTTGGCCGAACAGGCAGGAGCTACCAATCTAGAAATTAGAGGTGATTCCAAGTTCCTGGTAAATAAAATGAATGGGGTTTATTCATTGAAGGAAGTTACTTTAGCTCCTTACCGAGCTGAAGCACAAAGATTGTTAACTCATTTTCTGAAGCCGATATAGTTCACACAGGTCGAACTAACAATAGACATGTTGATTGTCTAGCAACGCTAGCTTCGAAGTTACAGTTTGAAGGTACGGAAAGACTCTCACTGTGCAGAGACGTACACTTTCGTCGACTTGGTTGGCACAAACTAGCAAGCCAGAGATACATGACTGGAGGACGCCCATCATTGACGAACTTACCAGATCATCACCTGAAAAGAAAGTTAGTCTCAAAGACTTAAAGAATTTCTTTCTGATACATAGAGTACTTTATCACAGAAATTCAGATGGATCTTTATCTAGATTCCTTGGGGATACTGAAGCCCAACAACGACTTCATCATGTCCATGAGGAAGTTTGTAGACAAATTTTAATAGTTACTCTCTACAGGAGACTCCAACGTTTGGGATATTACTGGCCCACCATCGAAACCCAATCTAGAGAAATACAAGGGTCCTGTGACAAGTGTCAATCTGCAACACATCATTCTGAAGCTTTGATGATACATCCTGTCAGAGATTGGCGTGAACCTTACATCCAATATCTTCGAGATAATATTTCGCCAACTGAAAATAAAGATACAGAAAGATTGAAATGGCGGGCAAGGAGATTTGTCTTCCACGAAGGAATTTTGTACCGCATAGGCTTTGGAGGAGATTTGCTACGTTGTTTGGCAAAGCCAGATACGAGCACTATGCTCAAGGAGATGCATGAAGGTGAACATCAAGGTAAAAAGAAATTATTTTTACAAATTCATGAGAAATATTATTGGCCTACTATGGAAGATGATGCTGCTATGTTCGTTCGAAGATGCCATCAATGCCAGGTTCATAATAATTTAATCCACACTCCATGCCTTCCTTTGCAATCCATTAGTATCCCCTGGATGTTCTATAGTTGGGGACTTGGTCTATAGGAAAGATCAATCTCGTGATTTCTCTACAACATGAGCACATTATAACAACGACTGAGTATTTCACAAAATGGGTGGAGGCGATTCCGCCTAAGAAGACAAAGGGTGTCAATGTAGCTCAGTATATTAAGAAACATATCATCTGTAGGTTTGGAGTTCCTAACATATCATAATGGATAACGGTTCCCCTATCGTCAACCAAGATGTGGCAGGATTACTTCAAGAATACGGTATTCAACATATTTGTTCTACTCCTTATTATCCTAAAGGAAATGGATAGGCTGAAAGTACTAACAAGACACTAATACGGATTCTGAGTCAAACGGTTCACGATAACCAGCGATCCTGACATGAGAAACTTCTGATGGCCTTATGGGCGTACAAGATTTCTCCAAGGAGTTCTACGAGAGCTTCCCCGTAATCGTTGGTGTATGGTACTGATGCTATTCTCCCCGCCGAAATTAAAATTCCTTCAGCACTCATCGCCATGGCTAGTGGGGTCTATACTGATATTTCTGGTTCTCGATTTGCAGAATTGGATACTGTTGAAGATAGACGCACGAAGACGGATGCCCATATGGAAGCTTATAGGAGAAGAATTTCTAAGCAGTGAAACCAAGAGTCTTCCAAGTTGGGGACTTGGTCTTGAAGACGGCTATACATATTCAGCAAGATATGTCGACCCCAAAGTTCTCAGCTAATTGGGATGGGACGTACGTGGTAACTAAAGCAACACTCAGTGGATACTACAAGATTGCTACCTTGGATAGAAAGCCCGAAGGGACGGTAATCAATGGAAAATGGCTCAAACCTTATTACGTATGATTTTCTGATTATTTCTTTGTAACATTTTCAAATTCCTTCAAAGTTAGTGCATGTCTCATTTGCATTTAACAATAAAAACCCTTTTCTTATTAAAAAAATACCACTTGTTTCATTGAATTCTCATACTAAAAAAAAAAACAAAAAAAAAAATCTCTTTAAAATAAACCCTCCAAGAGTGGATAGTCCTTCTGGTATAAGCTCTCCATTTTCTTCTGAAACGCTGCAGTTTTAACCTTCAAGTTCTGGATAGCTTCTCCCACTTTAGCAATCTCTCTTCAATTTTTTCCTTACAAGATTTCAATTCTTTTTCTCTTGCCTCCTCCTTAGCTTTCAAATCGACGACAATTTCATGTTCCAGAGTTTTCAAACTTTCCACCATTTGATTAACTTTCTCGGCCTCCTCATTAATAGCCTTTTCGTCCTCATCGATAATCTCAGGATTTGGGCCACTTGACAAAAAAGTCAAGCGATCCATCTTTACCTTTTTGTCGAAGCCATCCAACGCTGAACTTAACATTTTCGGCTGAAGAAAGTAAGCGCTCCCATTTCGGAATAGTAAACAAGGTGACTTTGTGAAATGATCCTTGCTCCATCTCTGTTATCATTGGCAACAGTAGGTCAACCATGGACACCAAGATTGGTGAACAATCCTTACCCAAGAATTGAGTAGTAGCCAGGTGGCCGTACTTCTTCCATATCCTAGTGTATAGTGGAGCATGTTCTCTTTGAACCAAGAAACCCGCAACATACTTGTGTTCAGGAGATAAGGATTGCATCCTGAGATAAAAAATAAGGCTTGCACTTGAATGTTCATTAGTGGCCACTTCAGCAATCACGGATGGAAGTCCGATGTTACTGTCAGGAGAAGTGTTATCTTCAAGGACTACAACCGAAGAAGGACTGTAAGTAGGAGATTAAGAAGTTTCAATTACTTTCCTTAGAGGAGCACGCACATTTTTCTTGCGAGACTACAAAGAATAAAGAAGTAAGAGGATGTCTTGAATAGATTGATCAACAATTATGGATAAGGAAAAGGATTTACCAGTGGAGGGATGTTCACCGTCGGCGCCTTGGTTTGAGGGTTGCTGGTGTTTGTATCCCCGTCTCCTCCATTCTACAATTAACTTCTAGTTAATATCTTTACTGGAAAATATAGGAAAAATATGAATGAAAAGCTACTTACAGTGCTGGGAATCTAGGTCTTGCGCTTGGTAAATCGACTCAAAGGGATGTCACTGCTGCTGCTGCTTGGCATAGTGAAAGAAGATATTTGAAATGATGAAGAGAGTGTGGTTAATGGCTTGACCGTGTTTATCTCATATACGTATATATATGTGTGTGGCGCGATTTGAATTCTAGGGTTTTGGAAATTCAAATTTAAGAGTAATTGTTGCCTGCATAAAAGGAGTTGACTCAGTATACTCGCAAATCGGTAGAATCACAATAGATTGTCAAGTCATGTTATGTGAAGATAGGGTTTCATCAACGGTCGTTCAACACAGCTCACCCTGGAACACTCACGGTTCCATGCTGCGGAGGGGACTAAATGGTTTTTGATAAGAAGGTCATAAGGGTAATTTTGTATCGAGTTGCAACATCTTATTGGATATGGCTCGGAGAGGCAACAAGGATGACTCATGGCAAGGTGAGATTTATTTGTTTAGCTAAACCTTGAATTCATGGCCATGGCACTAGACCTTAGTCCTTGTGCCACGACCCTAGTCCTTGTTTCACGACCATGGCCTAGTGCCATGGCCAACTCCTACATTCAAGGGCCACGACCAATAGCCGTGGCCTAGTCCTTGAATCACGACCATGGCATAGTGCCATGGCCAATTCCTAAAAACAAGGGCCACGACCAATTGCCGTGGCCAATTCCTTGTTCCACGACCATGGCCTAGTGCCATGGCCAACTCCTAAAATCAAGGGCCATAGTCTAATGCCCTGGCCAACTCCTAATTTCTAGGACAAAGGCTTTGATCCATTCACAAGCCCTGATTTTTAGGCTTTGATTTCATTGGTTGCATAACGTTTCTATTTTCCTAGGCAAATTCGGAAATCTGGCAGATTACAAAATACCGTAAAGAACGCAAAATAAGGTCTAATCCGTAAGGAATTAGGAAAAACTTCCTTCATGAAAGTTGTTCCTCTGTAAGTTTTCTACAACATATTAAAAATTCGTGATTTTATCGCATATGGGCTGACCAGGGCGATTTTTGGACTAAGTGACGTGCAAACTGTCCAGAAATCTGGCCATAGCCATGGCCCGTCCCCGAAAATCCCATGACTAATTCCATATTAAGCATACTACACTATGTGATATAGCTTATTACCATTTCTTTATCCTACTTTTTAGGTCTTGGATTGATAATGCTCATGCATTCTTGGTTATTGGTATGCTATGATGACATATCATAACTTTTCTCCTGATTATAGACTTGCTTCTATAATCAGTGCTATATTTTTCAATCATGGCTCATGTCTATGACTTATTATTATTATTTAGGCATTCTTATGTCTCTACTACTCAGGGAATTGGTGCTCTATACGCCACATGATAATTTCCAATATTTATGGCATACAAAGAGTCATACTCATTTGACCATTGCCACAGAGGGTTGCTGAAATCCCCTCAGTCTAAACGGCAATTGCATAGCTCAATCCTTAGATTATTCTTATCGGTCTAAATGGCGATTGCCCGGTTCAATTCTTAGACCATTCTGAGAGAAATGGCTCATCTCCAGAAAAGCCTGAAAGAGATATACAATCTTATGGATTAATTCTTTGTTTATATGCAAAGTTCTAAGTTTACCAAATATACTAAATGGTACGACTTGCACGTAGTCATCTTTGACTTAACAAATATTAGATTAGTAACAAATCTTATGAGATTCAAGTAAGTTACATGGGGGGATATTCTTTAGGGTTTTGGTTTGGCGGTCTACGACACATGTGATTGCAACGGCACAATCACTCAACGGGAAATAAACTAAGTCGTGAGAACGTTGCTAGGAAAGTGGGAAGGAGACGTGGGTCTAACCAATGTCTCTTCCACCATAAACATACAAGATGATCTTCTCAACACCAAACCATAACGGTGTGTCTCTCAACACCAAGAGAATGGTCTCTCTCACCGAGCCATTGCTTACCTATCCATTAACATATAAGCATCCTTATATAGTAGCCATAGACTTGTCCTCCAAGTATCTTCCTAAACTAGGAAACCCAATATGCTTTCCTAGTTCCAATAGGTTATGGAACTTTCCAGAAACTTTGAAAACTCTAACAGTTCTCCATCTTGTCGATGTTTCAACAAATCTCCATCTCGTATCATGCATTTATGCATGAGACGATTAACATGACATCACCTTCATCTTCTGAAATTTGTTTCACCCAGAGCTTCCTTTGTATCCTCTCCACAAGGAATCAAACCAACACCGTAGTTCACATAATATTCTGTAGAACCTCCACCAGAAAAAGTAATGAGCAATCTTCTCAAGATAGGATTTATGTGTAAGACATAATCCATTCTTCTTCCTAACTTGACTGATTTCAACCCAATCCTTTAATCAACCTTTCCACAAACATGTATACCAATCACTATTCTGAATGAGATCCGGTAAACCATCCTTTCACAAAACATAAAAGAACCTACACACAACTGACTGTCTTCTTAA
>JAJJMA010056968.1:0-22010 GCA_023529015.1 Papaver nudicaule
GCTCTGGTGAGACTGTTGCTGCAAGGTGGAGGGCCTACAATTTCTGCCGAAGCTCATGAACTTCAAGGTGTTGAGCTAGGCCTTGAACTAGCCAGAGTTGGAAGACATAGAAGAGTCCATATTGCCATTGATTCAAAGACAGTCTTAAAGTTTCTCAGTATAAGGAGAAAAAGCATCCCTGGTGTTTGTTGCAGATTTGGAGAAGAGTGGATTATTTGAGAGCTCACTTTGAAAGGGTTAGGATCTCGCATGTCTACAGAGAAACTAACAGGGCTGCCCATATTTTGGCAAGTTACCATCCCCCTTTCAAATTGGTGGATGTCAATATTGATGAGTTCGAGTTACTCATTGTTATCAAAGAAGATAGGGAGGGGAAGTTGTATTCAAGGAAGTAGTGTAGCTTTTGTTTGTTGTTTTTGTTTTGGTCTTGTTTTGGGGGGTCCCTTTAACCCCAGCTGTGTGATCCAAAAAGAAAAATTATGTGGCTAGCGTTGTTGCTTGCCCTTTTGCATTGTGAGATATAAAGACATGTACTAGGAATTGCGAAGCTAATAAACTAGCTAGTATGACGGATATAGTAGAACCTCTATATAAGAATACTCTATTTGGGAATAAACTCCATATAAAAATAAAATTTTATGGTCCCAACTTTGCTTAATTAGTGTAAAAATAAAAATTACCTCTGTATAAGAATAACCTCTTTATAAGAACGGTCCCAAGGCTATTCCTATATAGAGGTTCTACTGTATACTGAACTGTGGGCACCTTTTGGAATGCCCTAGTATCTTTTTATTCCTTATTAATGTCAAAACTCCAGTGCAACTATTGATAGATTTTCTTTGGACAAATAATCAGAAAAACTGTGTTTACATTAGTCACAAAGATTTTATAATGCTGCAAGAGCTGAAAAGGTGCTAGATGGGAGCATCCGTGTGTGCGATAGTTGTTGAGTGAACTTGACAGGTTTGAGGATGTGGTGTTTTGACGATCCTTTGCTAGCAAAATAAAATGTGGTCGAGTCACCCCTTCATATTTTCTTAGGAAGTCTAGGGGTAACTTATGATGTAAGAGCAAGCACTATGGTTCTCTATTAATAGAGAATTCTCTATTGAATAGAGAAATGCAACTACTATGGTGCAAAATTTCTCTATTGAATAGACATAGAGATGGACTTCTCTATTGCCTGCTACCAATCCGTAGCAGGCAATAGCAATAGAGAAGCGAGGTGGAAATCCAATTCCCGCAGGGCGGAAATCCAATTCCCGCAGAAAACTTTTTACGGAAATCCAATTTCCGCCCAGAAGTCATGCGGGAATTGGATTTCCGTCGCGTAAATATTACCGTTTGACCTTTTTTTCCTTACACCCCCTCTACACCTCAACATCTAACCATCCATCTTTCTATTTTTTCATGACCGTCAGATCCCCAACTACTCTTTTTTTTTCAAAATTCAAAAAAACTATCCGTTGGGATCTCTTCTATATAAGAAAATTCACTCTCTTTGACAAATCCACCCCAATCAATCTTGTTTCTATTGATTCTTTCTTTCTCCCTTCAAATTTTCAAATTTTTTTCATCACCAAATCAAAATGACGACCAATTACACCAAGTTAGAAGATCTAGCAATTACTTACTCTTCATTCGTAGCCGAATGAATGGTATGGTGGGAGAAGTGGAACCTTGGCAACCGGCGTTTTGGATTCGTGTTTTTGATGTGTTCGTGAGAGTTACAAACAATCCAAATGGTCGAGATAGAAATGGAATTAGAAGTCGATGGAACCGCATTAGTGGAGACATCTCCGAGTTTTGTCGAATTATGAGAGCTATGTACCAAACAAATACAAATGCGTCACATGAAGAATTGGTCAGAAGATCTATGTCTCGATATTATCAGCTCAATAACCGGGCATTCGTGTTTGGTGAATGTTATGAAAGATTGAGGATTTACAATGATGTGTTATGAAATGTTAAGAGCAACGTGATGGAATCTATTTGGCAAGATATTAGTAGTTTTTTTTTTCCATCTTTGCAATGTAGTTGTAATCGCAAGTTATCTAGTCATGTACCAATCAAGTTAGCAAAATAAAAAGTACTGATATTAATTCCAAGTTTCAAGTTAGCAAATAATAAGTTTTCAATAGATTACAACTAAACTAAAATTGGCGAGCATTCGGGTTGTTGAGCAATCCAGTGAACGGTTCCTACTCCCTCACCCTCAGCCATGTCCCAGTCAGCATTATTATTAGTAGTAGTAGTACTTTGTGGCCAAGTTTGCACAAATTGCTCAGTTTGTTGCACAAATTGCTCACTCCGATATTGAGATAAAGGAAATTGTTGGTAATCATGCGATGACTGAGAAGTCGTAGGTGCTTCTTGGGGTCGATAAAAATCTCCGGGTGGAGTTTCCCTAACAAAAGTACTGGTATTACTGCTGGTACTTGCACTCTCATAGAACGGATAATAAGCTTCCCCAGGACCAATGTAAGCTAGCTCCCGACGAACTGAACTAGAGCTAGAAGATCCCTCCATTTGATGGTGGAGGTCCGCTGTATAGTCATACATATAACTGTTCAGTGCAGCATTCTTGTCGGCGAGAAACTGGCTATACTTGCACCATTGTTCCTGTTTCATGATTTGTATTATAGCATTTTGATATGAATATAAACAAAATATCGCAATTCAAACATAAAGTACTGTTATATTTATACTTACCGCTGTACCAACAGTCGGATCAAATCTGTGTACCTCTTTCATGTATTCCTCGCCTAACATTCTCTTCATTGCTCTACCATCATTGCCACAAATGACAGCATAAGGCGGCTCCTGGTATGGAAACTGCGGATGGGGAGTTGAAATATACTCTGGAACATATGTCGATTGAGTAAGGCTCGGTTGATCGCGAATTGGATGTTCCACACGCGCAACATAGACATTCCCAGCATGCACAACCGTGGGCAAATAAGGTCCAACAGAATGGCTTTTCCACCATGCATAAAACTCATCTTATGTGGTCTCGCAGTAGTGCAAAGTATTGTGTCCACCAACAATTCAATCCTACAATGCATAAGAGCAACATCAAATGCAATACAATCAACAATTGATGATCAAATGTAATACAAACAACAATCGGATAGGTCCATTAAATTACAAATGCATAAGAATTCCATACTAAATCATCAAATTTCAAGCAATTTCAAACCATTTCAACATTTCAAGCAAATTTAACCTAAATCAATAACAATCACCAAAGGGTTTCATAAAATTATGGTATATGTACGTTAGAAGAACATCATGTTCTTGTTTTGGTTGCATTTAATCATTCAAATACATTGAAAATCATGATCAAACAAAAAAAAAACCAATTTGGAAACCTAGAATAAAGAACTCACCTTTATCAAAATTTCTTGATGAAAACTGAAATTGATTGTTTGTATATAACCTTCCTTGATTAGTGAACGCACCCTTTTGATTTGGTTGGTAAATTTGGACTCCAAATTGATGAAAATTAAAATTTTGTGGGAGAAGAAGAAGAGAAAACGAGGAAGAAGAAAAGAAAAGAAACTGAAATGAGCATCAGGTCGCAGGGTTTTCTGTCTAGAAACCTATTCTTTACGGAAATCGGATTTCCGCCGGTCAAAAGTCAAGCTTTGACTGTGCGGGAATTGGATTTCCGCAGATTTTTTTTACGGAAATCGGATTTCCGCACAGAAAAGCTGCGGAAATCCGATTTCCGTCTCTAAATAGCTAAGACCACTGTGGTTGCTATTTTTTCGACATTTCTGCCTTCCCCTTTCTCTATTCAATAGAGAAGGCTTATGGCACCATAGTGCTTGCTCTAAGAGAACCGTAGATAGCAAAAGCAAAAAAAAAAAAAACATCTAATGATTTATATCCCTCTGCGCTCGTTGGAAGAGCGCAACCCTAATTTTTTATCTGCTGAATGAAACGACGCCTATATCTGTATTTTACTTTGCTTTCTACTTTTTCTTAGAGAGAAGTAGAAAAGAAGAAATAGGTGACGGTTTTGCCAAACTGGAATCCAGTTTGACTCACCATGAGACTAAGCCTAAAGAAATGTTCTATTTTGGAATTTTATAAACTTAGATCTCTAAAAGGAGTATAGGCTAGGCTAGTGATAACCTTTTTTCTATTTTTCAATAGAAAACTGAAGGGTTCTTATTTTTGTTTTTCCCCAAAACTTATTCAACCTCTCTTATACTCTTCTTGTAGAGTGAGGGTTAGGACCAAGGGCTCATACGAGGACTATATATACTTGAGAAAGAAACAATGTTGAATAAGTTTTTGGGAAAAACAAAAATAATAACCTTTTCTTTTAGAAAGTAGAAGAAATGTTACCTCTAGCCTAGTCTATATTTTTTTTACAGATCTGAAGTAAAAGCAGAAGTGGAGCAAAAAGCTAAAAGAAGGATTTCTTAAAGCAGCTTTGGAGTTTTCAATTACTATTGAAGGTATATTTTCCTCTCTGATTTTGTATTTTTGTTTGTGTTGCTTTTTAAGATTAATGATATCATATACAAGATTCTAAAATAATATGGATTAGTTCCGTTTTGATATTCAAAAACCAACAATTGGTATATAGGAAAAAAGCTAAGTTACTAACCATGTTTGCCCCTACGCATCTAGTAGATAGGAAATCTCTGATGATTTTCATTTGTAGTCAATTGTTGAGTCAAGATACATGGTCAATGAAAGTAGTTTGTACCCGAATGTTTCTCCACTATGACATACCCTATTTAAACATGATCAATTTCTGACCCAATATGATAGATAACGATAAATAACAAAAGTATCTGATAGAAGTAAACAGTAGAAAAATCGAATAATAGAAATTGATCATGTTTATCTATAGTTTTATGAATTACAACGCCTTCCTTAGCTTAACTCTGCCCTAGGTGTTGCTTCCTTTTCCCTTGAAGTTCTTCTCATATGCTCTTCTAGTCTTCTTTGTCCTATATCTCTATAAGCACCTTGAGTACCTATTTATAAAGTAGGATTTCCTAAAACTAGTCTTTCCTTTACAAGGAAACTCTCATATGTTTGGTAATTTTCTATCAATGGAAGTTCTACAACTCCTTCTAAGAATAGTATTCCACACTATAATTACTTGGAGAGTAATTCAGTTGTAATAAACTTAGGTGTAGGGTATACCTAAAAAACGGATCATACCTCCCCCATCAGGAAGCTTTTGGTCCTTCAAAAGCACTGAACTAAGAGGTGAGGATACTTAGCCTCCAGCTGCTCCCTTGAGTACCACTTTGCGTTTGTAATTGGTAAAATCCCCATAAGGAGGATTTTACCAATACACCCCTTCTAATTAACATGACATGCATTATAACACAAGTATTTGAATATGAACAACATATAAAGAGTTAAGAGGTAGATAACACAGCTGCTAATGATAGATTAAGTAACTGCCATCAGTAAAAGAAAGCAAAGTAAAGACTCTCATATATTTATCATTAACTCATATCTTGCATTAACTCTCACATTGCCAAAGATAACCACTCTAGTAAATCAATTTCTTCACCAGTTATTGAGCTATGAAGAGTAAGAATGGATTTCTTTGTCTCTCTATAGATCAACCCCAGAGTTCACTTTTCCAACCCCCCTCTTGGTTGGGCTACATGGCCTTATATAAGCGCTTACATATATTGGATTACAGCTAATACAAACAAATATGACTCTGGCAACACTTGTCCCCATTCGCCCAACTCGGTACCGCCGACCTTTCAGACTACTTCAGCGTCTTCATCTTTGATTAGGATAAGATCAATGACTCATCTCCCACTCAGTCAACGAGTCCACTCTGACAATCCTACCGTTCTGACCTTCATTAAATGCTCAACTACATTCTCAGCTTTTGTCGGGACGTGCCTCTTACCGCTTTGCTTTGCATACTTTCACCTACTTCTTGTTGGATCCACTGATGTGCCCTCATACAAGTAGACGCCTCTTTCTTTTTCTAGTTAGTCCGCCAAGAAATGCTACCGCTGACACTCTACCCCTCCAAAGTAAAGCTCCTACTCGGCGTCACTTCTGTCATAACCTTGAGGAGCAATGACATTTTCTACACTTACATTTTGCCTCTTTCATCTTCAAGACCTTTAGTCCCCGAAGATGAAAATTCAATACCGTTGAAAATGCCAGCAAATCTTCACCAGTAGTTAGATCCTCTCCACGTCTAACTGCATGCCGCGAATCTCGGGAATACCTTTTGACCTGCAACTTGCTCAACCGGTTTGGGGTCTTCCTCTTATAAATATCTCGTCTTCTTCAGTCAACTTCATTTCTTCCCCAAAGCCCTTTCTGTTTTCTCTTTCCTCAGATCTCTTCCCTTCAAACCCTACTGCCGTCGCGCCGCCGTCCAACCACCTGATTCCGCCTATTTTTCATCATTTTCTACTGTTTCCACCACCCAAACTTGCTTTTCAACCATCTTTTCTTCCTGGTTTCTCCTAATCCCTTTGCTTTTGTTGTTTTTTCGCATCTCCGGTAACTTTTTCTCTCTGCATATTTCCTTCTCCGGCCACTTTCCCTTTTTCCGATCTTCTTATATCTTCCATGGGTTCTACTGACACCACTTATGAACCTGAGACGTCAACCCATACTCATGATTCTGATCATGAGGAATCTTCACAGTCGCCGTCTCCTCATAAGGCTAAGAAGAAGTGCTCTTGCGGTGATTGGGACGAGTACTGCCTTAAGCACAAAGTAGATAATAAGACGCCCAAGATTACGCCTCTTGAAGGTATTACATCCTCCAGGGAACCGCTCCTTCTTGACCATATCCGCCAAGAAGGTCAGGATGACAATAATCTTGTCATTTCTCTTGGTCAACTGAAGGCCGGCTACCAATTTCCGCTGTACGATCCTGTATATCCTATTCTTCTTGAGATGCTGATCTATGTTGACAAGAGTCCCGCTCAACTTACCTCTAACTCCATTTGTATAATGTACGAGTAGATTGCCCGCCGAAAGGGCACTACCAATTACTCGAAGGTTACCCGGAATCCGAAATTTGCTGATCCAGAGCTGTACACCATTGCGAACTTCAAGGCTCAATACGAAGTCAAAATTTGTGACCGGGTGGGTGAATCTTGGGCTTATCGCATTGTGTCCAAGAAAGCTTTTGATGGCGAGAAGAGGTTCTTTAGAGACGTTGACAAAAATCCCTCAACTGCCGCCAAACCTACCGTACGCGCCAAGACTGGAAATCATTGGAATGTTCTTCCTTGCAAGGTTGAGGGTCCTTGGCTTAAAGATTGGGAAGATGAAAATAAAACCATTGTCCGAAAAAACTTTCTTCCTCATCATTCTGACTTTGCTAAACATGATTTCTGGAAAGTCCGTTGGACTGAAGAAGATCAATATATCAAATAAGATGGCAAATTCGTTGTCGGCGATACTGGTCACTGGATAAAGAAACATGAGTTTCGAAAGAAAGACGCCAAGAAGACTTCGAAGGGAAACGCCCAGGAGACCAAAGGCCAGAAAAGGAAAGGGAAAGTGGAGACGATGTTCAGGTAACAAACACTTTGATTTTACCTTAAAATATATGTATATATTTGCCTCTGTTTGTTGGCGGAACTGACGATGACAGCTTTCCTTAGCCGCCTCCAAAGAAAAGCAAGCAAAATAATCAGCAAGACGCTCTTGCCCAGCTGAAAGATCGGCTGAAAACTCTTCCCGGTATGACGCCTACTGAACCTATCAAGGACGCCGATCCCAATGTTCCTTCCACCACCAAGAAAGATGGCGGCGTCTCCCAGAACAAGGAAAAACCACCAAAGACCAAGAAGAAAGGTGCCCCTGTGAAGCCATCAAAGGAGCAAGATAATAAAGCTGAGCCCACTGTTACTGGTGATTCTACCGTTGAGAACCAATCTTCGAGAGCTATGGGTCAGAGCCATTCCGCTGAAATGGTCAAGGAGTTTCCTAAAACTCCAAGTGTCACTGCTCCAGAAGCTTTGAATACAGGGCACACGACCGCTGACGTTTCTGTTGAAGCTGTCAACAATTCTGATAACCCTGTGCATTCTCCTATCCGCTCCATCAGCGTAGATGAGCAGCCCTCTAAATCATCTATTAATGATGCCACCAATCTGCTTCTTCAACTTCTTTCTCTGAACAATCTTCCTCAGGATTCCGCTTTCGGTAGCTCTTAGAGAGCCAAATTCCTCTGAACAAGTTGGCGGATTCTTTTTCGAAGCTAGTTTCTCAGGATAAAGGTGGTTCCAATACCCTTTACCTAGAATCCATGAGTAACTAAGTACACCTGGGTTAGCGTTGAAACCTGTGGAGCTTACTGCCGCTGTTTCTCATTTCACTCCATATGAGCAGCTTTGCAGTGATATCTTCTTGGTAGGCCGTTGCCTCAGCTCTATCCGTTCTTATTTTTACCAGTATCTCAGTCTGAATGTGCTCACCCCTTTATCATTTTAGGAATTTCAACGCAATGTGGGCGGTATTACGCTGAATGCTCAACTAAGGCAAGAAGTTGACGGTCTTCGTCAAGCAAAAGCTACACTGGAGCATCAACTCTCTCAAGAGAAGAAAGAAACCAATCGACTACGCCTATACTATCAAAAGGAATCTGGAGAACACAAAGAACTCCAAGGTTAGTCATTTTTTCTAATGTTTTCAAAATAGCATTTTTATTCCGCTGTTCTTCTGTCAAAACCTTTAGTCCTTGTCTATTATAAGGTCGCCAACAACATCGTGACAAACGATTAGAGCGTGTCGAAATCGAGATTGACAGGCTAGCCAATGTTAATGCTAGGCAGTGCGATATGTTATTCGATTTTGACCGAGATGTTAAGTGGTACCGCCGAGAATTACGCAATGTTTTTGATCTTAATGTAAATATTGATCACCTTCTGAAAGCTTCCCAAGCGGACGTGGAGTGGATTAAGAGTGAGCGTGACAACGCTTCCCGCTTAGCAGAACTAGAACGTAAAGCCAAAGAGAAAACTATCGTGGAGCATACAAGAACATCCTCTCTACTAAAGAATGAGAAAGCCGTCGTTACTCGATTATCTTCTCAGTTAGTTTGTAGAACCGCTGAAAGGGATGCCGCTCGTGAACAAATTCAGCGCCTAAGGATTTCGCCCAACTCCATGGAGATCGCGCTAGGCAGTTAAATGAAGAAAATACTACTCTTAGGCTCAGGATCAAACAAGTTGTGGGTCCTTGCTCTGATTAAGAAAAATTTAAGTAAATTGGATCAAATTAATTTTGCCTAGGAGGGTATTCGTATGCATGTAAATGAACTAGAAGGTAGTTTTCCTAGGGTTTTCATTTCCGCCTATGAATTCTTTAAGTTGCCTCTGCCTCTGTTCTGATTTATGTATTTCTTGTTTTCAGAAAAGCATAAGATGCTTGAATCCCAGCTAAAAGAGCAAGCTGCCACCGTCAAAGATCATGAAGGATGCGCTTCGAAGATTACTCAACTGGAAGAACAAGTCAAGGAACATCAATCCTGTGAAGATAAAATACATGAGCTGAGGACATAACATCTACAATGCTCTGGCAAAATCATTAATCTGGAGAATGAAGTCAAGAATTTTCAGAGCTTCAAGGAGAAATTTGAAGCTGAAGCTTCCAAGGCTGCTCAGTTTCGAAAAATGCATGATAATCTTCAATATGAATTGAACCTTGCCAGGAGAAATGTGCTAGAACGAGAAGAGCAACACAATGCTGATATTAAAATGTGCGGTTTTGTTGTCGTTCAGCTATACTTGGCCAAGTTTTGTCCAGATCATGACATAGAGGTTCCCGCTGAATATGCTCACGACCGTCTTCTTCCTGACATGTCAGTGGACGCTCCTCCTACCGCTGATAATGAAGGGGGCGCTGATGAAACTGTAGTTGTGCAAAATGGATCTGATTCCAAAGAAGAGGAAAACAATGAGGATGAAGATGACGGCGATGCTACTGGTGAAGATGAAGATGAGGACGCCGATCCTGATGTCAATGCTCCCGCGGTGCCTCTTCAAGCTGGTAAAGGTAAAGGTGTTGCCACTGTTGAGAACAAGGATAATGACGACAACACATTTGTTGACGACATCAAGAGGGCTATCGACAATTCTAAGAAACCTCCTGAATTGCAGAGTTTTAAAGATGGTTCATCTTCAAGTGGACAACTCTAGGTTTATTAGATTAAAATTCTAGTTTCTCTTGTTTTGGTTAGCATGTACTTTCTTTGTTTCAGCAACTTTCTTTGTAAGATATTCTCTTATTATTACCAAACTTTTTTATTGCCCTAGTATATGCGTTTTTTAGACGCTTATATTTGTTAAACGACTGTACTTCCTTTTACCGCTGGTATAATCAACTCCCCTTGGTCCAAATGATAAGCAGACAGCTATCCTGCCGGTCCATATCACAGCCTTCCATTATACATTGTTACTTGTGCTCGTCGGCGATCTATTATAAGTGGGGTGGTTTACTTGATAGGAGTTTTATATTTTTATGCCATCACTTACAGATCAACAAGTAACACGGAAGGACTTATAGTTCCAATGGCCAAGTTGCTGTTATTCAAAGCTTTTTTCATATGGGTCCAACTTGGTTTGTTATACCTTGACAGTAACTCCAGACACATTCTGCATTAGTAAATGGCGACTTTGCTTTAGATATTGTTGACAGATTTGCCTCGGCATATAACTTTTTGAGCCTTGAAAATTTATGGCAATTTTGCCTCTGTAGATGGCTATTGAGCCTTGAAAATTTATGGCAATTTTGCCTCAGTAGACGGCTATTGAGCCTTTGGCGGAGGTCGCCATGCGTAAAAATTTAGTGACACAGATACTTGTTAACGGTGTTCGGCGCATAAAAGCAAACCTACGTCCCCGGATCTTATTTGCTACTAAGTACAAAAGCTAATAAGATTTCTTGGGTATTTGGCCCGCCCAAGACTTCGGATTTTACATGTAGCTTCAAGGATAAAATCTCTTGATAAACTTGGCATTCCAAGGATGTTCAAGTTCTTTACCATGCTCATCGATCAACACATAGGCTCCACTTCCCGCAGCACGTTTTATGATATAAGGACCTTCCCAGGTATGCTCTAACTTCCTGCACCCTTTCTTCTTTTGATACAGCGGTATCTCACGCAGTACCAGGTCACCGGGATGATAATCTCTAGGTATGACACGCTTGTTGTACTCCCTGGCCAAACGCCTATGATAATTCTCCATGTGAGTTAGGGCGATAAGCCGATGTTCCTCCAAATCATCTAATTTTTCCAAAATTAAATATGTGTTTAAATTCTTCTCCCAAGCCTCATGTTTTGTTGTTGGCAGTATGACCTCTGATGGGAGCACTACTTCTGCACCAAAAGTGAGTAAGAAAGGGGACGCCCCGGTTGCTTCTCTGACTGTTGTTCTATAAGACCACATGACGTTGTGCAAGTGTTCACACCAAGCTTTTTTGTGTCCTTCCACCCTTTTCTTTAGCCCCATTCCAATTTTTTTATTTGTGGCTTCCGCCTGCCCATTGCTCTGCGGGTATATTGGAGTTGACTTCCCTAGTTTTATGCCATATGTAGCTAACAAATTTTCAATATTCTCGCCGACTAACTCCTTTCCATTATCAGTACAAATCTCTGCTGGGACGCCAAACCGACAAAATATGTTTTCCCATATGAATACAAATACCTCATTTCCTGTTCTTTGTCTCAGTGCCTTGGCTTCACACCATTTGGTGAAGTAATCAGTAGCCACAATGATGTACTTTCTTTGTCCTGAGCCTGGGGTCAGTGGCCCTATAATGTCGATCCCCCACTTGGCAAAGGGCCAAGGGCTTAAAACCGCCAGCGCTTTTATTCTTCTTGCATAAAGTTGACATTACTTACATCGCTTAGCATATTCTGCAGCATCGCCGTTCATCCATGGCCAATAGTAACCCTGCATTCTTACTTTTAGTGCCAATGCCCGCTGACCACTGTGATTTCCGCAATCCCCTTCATGAATTTCCTTTAACAACTTTTTTCCTTCTTCCCTTGATACACACCGCAATAATGGTCCAGAAAATGACCTCCTGTATAATATTCCCTCTCTTAATTCATAGTTCGCCAATCTGCTTATGACCTTATGCGCTAAAACCTTGTTTCCACAGGTTGTGAGATGCTCTAAGTAATATATGATAGGAGTCCTCCAATCCGTCTCTGCTGATTCATTAGTATCTACGACTAACACTTCTTTGCGTCTTCTTTCTTCAATTGATGATATTTTGGCGCGTTCAATTGCGATAGAGGGTTCTTCTAGGTCCGCCGTCATAGAAGAGATGAACGCCAAAGAGTCAGCGTGCATGTTGTCTTTTCTGCATATGTATCTGAATTCTATACCGCTGATCTTCTGAGCATACTCTCTGGCCAATCTGAGGTACTTCTGTAGTGAACTGTCGTGTGCTTCATAACTTCCCAGGATTTGCCGAATTACTAACTGATAATCGCTGGTTAAGCGGATATTGCTGATGTCCAGAAGTTCAGGCTATTATATATGGACTAGAATGGGCGGTGAAGTTTGGTTATGAAAGAATAAGGGTACGGGCAGACTCAAAAGGAGCACTTCTGGCATTTCAAAATGGGGCAGTACCATGGTGTTATTGGGGCAGGTGCGAAGCTATCAAGCAGTGCTATACTCAGATTCTTTTTGTTCACACATATCGAGAAGCTAATTTTGCGGCTAATACGATGGCTAAGAGGGGAAGTGAGCTTCTAGAGGGTATGGTCGAATCTTTCGAGGGTAGACCAGATTTTCTAACTTCTATTGAATTCCCTAATGTAATTTATTATCGTTTTACTTAGTTTCAAGTTTTTGGGACACATTGTCTCTTTTCTTGAAACTTTGTTTATGTAACACTTTATGTGACCTTTTGGATTTTTAATACGATTTGGGATTTAACAAAAAAAAAGAATATTGCTGATGTCCATCTCAATAATTAGTCTCATAGCGTGTATTACCGCTTCGTACTCTGCTTCATTGTTAGTAGCTGGGAATTCCAATCTGAGTGAGTGAACTATTCTTGATCCTTTTGGTGAAATGAAAACTATACCAATTCCTCTGCCCTCTCTATCAGCTGAACCATCTACATATACTTCTCACTGACTTGGGTCTCTATTTAGCATCTCTGGTACTCATTCGTCTGGATCCTCCTCCATGAATGGAATGCTGTCAACTTCCTCCTCTTCTTCTTCGATTGGGAAATCCGCCAGGAAGTCAGCGATAACTTGCGATCGTTGTGCCGTTTGTGGATACCCCAAGTCCAATAGGGACTGATGGGCTTGACACATATTAAGTTAAGCTTATCTAGTTGGGCTTGGGTTTAGACATCTTGGGTGTTTCAGAGATAAAGAATGGCAATTATGTTAATAAGTGGTTAAGAGGACACGTGGCAACCAAGGAGTGAAAGGGAGTCTCTATAAATAGGGCTCTAAAAGGATCATTAGAGGAGGCTTTTTGGAAGAAAGAGAAATTAGACTACACTCTTAAGAAAGAGAGAGAAAGCAAGAGAAATGAGATAAATCGGGTTGTTACCTCTGTGACTCGGATCAGATTGTCAATCTTACCCCATTCACAGTTGGCGACCACACCGGGAGACTGATTTCGAGTCCAGCGGAATGCAGCCAGCGCGAGAAGCAGCGAGCGCGCCACAAAAGAAAGCTGAGCGAGTCCCCGCACCAGACGAGGATTTCGTTTTGATAGAGAATGAACCGACGGATAGCGATACCAACGATGCGCAAAGAAGTGAGAAGATATCTGTAGGAATTGTAAATGCGCCAACAACATCAGCGCAGGGAAGTAAAGAAGTTGCACCATTTGCCATTATTGACGCGCATGACACGAGTTTGGATGAAATACGACAAGAGTTTGCAGCGCAGGCGAAAAGGCAACAGCGATTGATGATGCTGATCAGACAGAAGGAGGGCGCGTCCTCACCAGAAGATGTCGGTCCGATCAACGGAACTCTTGATGAACCAAATATGGCCGGAATTGTCCCCGGAAAAGTGAAGCCCGCGGCCACAAAGGAATTTCAGCAAGAAATGGAGAGTCCTAGTGCACTAACTGGGAGGATCTCGGAGGAAGACTTAGCCAGGTATATTGAAGAACACTACCGAGTAGCAAAACAAGACCACGGGTATAGATCTCTAGACCCCCCTTATACAAAAGAAGTGGTCGCTTACAAGTTCTCGCGTGATTACACGTCGCCCAAATTCAAAGTATACACGGGGCAAGGAAACGCACGAGAGCATTTGGGTCGCTTCCTCTCAACAATGAACCAGCACGCGAAAGACGGAAATCTATGCCTAAAGGAATTTTCAAAATCCTTGTCCGACATCACATACACTTAGTATGACAACTTAAAACCAGGAAGTATAGCAACATGGGAGGAGATGGCGCGCTTATTCCTCAAAAAGTTCTTTTCCGCAAAAAGGCGAGTAACGTCGGTCGATTTAGCGCGAACAACAATGGGGATCGACGAAGATCCTATGAAGTACATTACGAGGTTCCGAAGCTACGCGCTTGAGTTAAGTGAGGATGTGCCAGAAGACAGATTGGTTGAGATCTGTGTTGGAAAGATGATTGCCACCCTACGTTTCGCTTTGTCCAACTTTCAGTTCCAAACGTTCGTAGAATTGAAAGAAGCGACGGCGCAGATATCAGATTGCCTTGGGATATTTCAGCAAGAAAAGATGGAGCAGACATGGTACAATTCTGTTAACTCACTAAGCGCGGAAATTACTAGCAGTGGACCTGCCCCAGGGAGCAAGCGTCAAGCACCTTTCCAGCCATATCAAGGCGCGGCACCACAAGGAGGACGGGGTGGAAATAATTCCAACAGCCAGCGTCCCATCCCGGCGCCTATACCTTGCACTAAGGAGCAAATCGAGAACCTTGTTGATCAGTGGGCCGCTAATGGAGAAATTAACTTGCCACCCGCTGTTGTGGATATAAATACAGTCAACAAAGCTCACGAACGATACTGCCACTTCCACAGAAGGGTGAACCACCCGACCCTCGATTGTTATGGCGTACGAAACGCGTTTTGGAGGAAAGAGAGAGCAGGGGAGATAAACCTCGGGCGACAACAAATAGACAAGGATCCCTTGCCCAAACACAACGTTATGATGATTTCCCACGACCCTAGAGATGAGGAGTGGGCGGCATGGGAGGATTCCAAGTAAGAAGCATGTGAATTGTCCAGCGGAAAGCAGGATTTCGAGGGAATGAACAGCGTCGCCTTCCAGTTCTCCAAGACCATCATCTCACAACAATTCTTTGACTCCCTCGGGTTTAGTGAAGACCAGATCAGGGAGGCGTCTCAGGCAATCGCCGCTATAACGGTAGGTCATCAGGCGCTATCAAGAGGAAGGATTAGTTTTGACGACAACGATATATGCATTCCCGGGGAGCACCTACGTCTGTTGTATCTCACCGCAACTGTCAATAAACAACAATTAAGAAGAGTATTCGTCGATGGAGGAGCGTCGCTAAACCTCGTCTCGGTACATACCTTGGATTTGCTGGGCATACCAAGAGAAGAAATCAATGAGCGGAAAACAGTGGTGCGCGGTTTCGGAGGTCACACCCGAGAGGCGATCGGAGTAATATGCCTCACTATGTCTATCGGGCCGATTAAAGCATCAGTGCCCTTCCATGTATTGGATGATCACACTTCGTTTCACCTGTTCCTAGGACGCGGATGGATACGTGATCATCACGTCGTGGCATCCACTTATCATCAGTGTATTAAAACTAGCATTGGAGGGAAGGAATACAGGGTACCCGCCACAAATAACCCTTTTGGACCCGAGGAGGCATACATGGCGGAAGAAATTTTTTATCAGCCAGCGGAACAGGGTGAGGCGGCCGTAATAGGTTTATCTCGGACGATCCCCTTACCAAAGTGGGAAGAGGATAATAAAGTCTCAGTCTTTAACCCCGCTCGTTTAGTAATACCCAAGGAAAAGAGGAAGGTCGAAGAAAAGGCATATGTGTTCAGTACCGAAAGATTAGGGGCGCCAACAGGTGTCAAAAGATCAAAAACAGAACCAGAGCCCTGGTTCCACCGCTTTCCCACTCAAAGCGGGGGACACGTATACAAATTATAACAATCCGCGGAGATGCTGCCGCCTGATCAGTTGTGCGAAGCGTCTACAAGCCAGGCGACACCATCTCCCAAGGAAGAAGAAGAAGTAACGGCAGAGACTCTGCCGATGGAAGAACTCGTAGAGATACCATCTATGGACGAGGTGGAAGAAGTAAACATTGGCGATAATGAGGAGCGGCTGATCAAGATCAGCACTTCCCTCGGAAGGGAAGAGCGGAGAAGAATGATCGAGTTATTAAAAGAGTATAAAGATGTGTTCGCCTATACATACAACGAGATGCCAGGTTTAGACGCGGAATTGGTCGCACATTCTTTGGATGTGATGCCACATGCTCGCCCTATAAAACAAAGGAGCCGCACCTTTCATAAGGATGTCGCATTAGCAATAAAGGAGGAGATTGAGCGATTGGTGGCAGCAAAGTTTATCAAACCCATAAAGAACGCGCCATGGTTAGCCAACATCGTACCAGTAATGAAGAAAACTGGGAAAATCCGTTGTTGCGTCGACTACAGAGATTTAAACAGGGCATGTCCAAAATATGAGTTCCCGGTGCCAAACGTCGATATGCTAGTAGACGCGACTAGTAACCACCAAATGTTCTCGTTTATGGATGGTTACAGTGGCTATAATCAGATTAAAATGAACACTGTAAACGCGCACAAAACAGCATTCCAAACGCCGTTCGGTTGTTTCTATTACGTGGTAATGCCTTTCGGATTGAAGAACGCGGGGGCGACTTACCAGCGAGCCATGGTGTCTATTTTTCATGACTTGATCTATAGGCAAGTCGAAGTATATGTCGACGACATTGTGGTCAAGTCCCAGAAAAGGGAAGACCACATCGATTATTTGAGTGTGGTGTTTGAGCGCTGTAGGCAGTACAAACTCAAAATGAACCCTCTGAAGTGTGCTTTCGGGGTTACATCGGGTAAGTTCTTAGGTTTCGTGGTCACTAGCACGGGGATCCAGGTAGATCCAGGAAAGGCGCAAGCAATACTTAGCATGGACAGCCCTGCTAATGTACACAAACTTCAAAGTTTTCTGGGAAAAATATCGTATGTCCGGAGGTTCATACCAGGCCTCGCCCAGATGATGGCCGTTTTTACTCCGCTCCTAAAGAAAGGATGCGCGTTCCAATGGGGATACGCTCAACTGACCGCCTTCGAAAGTATAAAGCGATGCCTAACTTGTCCACGAGTCCTCCGACCACCAATAAATGGAAATCGCCTACATCTTTATCTAGCATATACCACCGAGGCCATCGGAGCGCTCCTTGCCCAAGATTTAGGAAACGACCAGCTTTTCCCTATATATTACGTGAGCCGAGTACAGAAGGACGCTGAGGTGAGATATCCGCGGATCGAACAAGCGTGCTTGGCCTTGATATATGCAGCTCAAAAGTTAAGACCATACTTGTTGGCGCATCAGACTATGGTAGTTGCCGCGGCGAACCCCATGGTCTATTTGGCCGAACGACCATACCTGACCGGTCGAACCGCGCGATGGTCTCTTCAGTTGTCAGAATTCGGGTTACATTACCAAAGACCGCGAGGCATAAGAGGCCAAGCAATCGCAGACCTTTTAGTCGCGTTCCCAGAAAGTGATGAGGCAAATATCCATGAGGATATACCAGGGGAAGTAGTTGAGCTCGAAGAGGAAGATACTTGGGACATGTACTTTTATGGGTCGTCTTACAGAACATATGGAGGAGCGGGCATCGTGTTTGAAACACCAGGAAAGGAGTTACTGTCGTTTGCCTTTAAACTGGATTTCGCCTGTAGCAACAATGTAGCTGAATACGAGGCGTTCTTAATTGGACTCAAGCTGGCGGAACGAATGGAACTTCGCCGACTCCATGTACATGGCGATTCAAAATTGGTCACGAGCCAAGCAGGAGGAGAATTCCATGTCAAAGAGGAGCGTCTAGCGCCTTATCGCGCGGAAGCACAAGAGCAGATGGCTAAATTTTCCCAAATAGAATTGGGGCACACAGGAAGAGCTATGAACAGACATTCCGACGCCTTGGCAACGCTAGCGGCAAAAATTAATTTGAATGACAAGGATGAAGGCTCGATTACTATACACAGGCAAGAGCTTCCCAGCATATGGTTACGAGAGATGAAATTCGAAGAAGAAAACGATTGGAGAAAAGGAATCATGAGGGAGCTCGATAAGCCGAAGGAAGAAAGGTCGATATTGTTCAAAAGATTGAAATCCTTTGTGGTTATCAAAGGGCAACTATATTACCGGATGGCGGGTGGAGCCCTAGTGCGATGCGTAGGGAATCAAGAAGCGGTGAACCTCTTGAACAAATTTCATCTGCGGGCACTCGGGAGTAATTCCATTATACAGAAGGCTACAAAGGAAAGGGTACTACTGGCCTGAAATGGCAACACAGGCCGCGACCTTACAGAATAATTGCGCGGAATGTCAATCGCCACCGCAACCATCAGAGGTCTGTACGGTTGAAGAATTGGACTGGAGGCAGCCATACATCAACTACCTAAGGAACGGATTACTACCGGGAGACGAAGTGGAAGCCTTGATAATAAAGAAAAAAGCGACGCGTTTCTTCATCGATGATGGAATACTATACAGGAGGAGATTTAACAACGGGGCCCTAAGGTGCCTGAGTAAAGAAGAGGCACAGATAGTGATGACCAAAGCGCACGAGATGGAGCACCAAGGAAAGCGCAAGCTATTCGTACATATTCACGAAGGGGGATACTATTGGCCCACCATGGAGGCTGACACAGCAGATTTTGTAAGAAAATGCGACATCTGCCAGCTTCATGGGAATGTCGTTCAAGCGCCACACAAAGAATTACATAGTGTAGTTTCTCCGTGGCCCTTTCACAGTTGGGGTTTGGACCTGATCGACCCTATAAATCCTTTATCCTCTGGAAGGCATAAATACATAATCACGGCCACGGAATACTCAACCAAGTGGGTAGAAGCAGCGCCTCTGCGAAATTACGAGGGAGAAACTATTGCCGCATTCATCAAAGAGTACATCATTTGTCGTTTCGGCGCGCCAATGATCATTCGCTCGGACAACGGTACTTCCTTCATCAACCAGAAGGTGGCAGATCTGCTGGCCAAGTACCATATAAAACAGCATGCATCGACTGAATATTACCCGCAAGGGAACGGATTGGCGGAATCCACTAACAAAACGCTACTGAGGATTTTGAGCAAAACTGTCCACGATCATCACAGAAGCTGGCACGAGCAGTTGCCCCTAGCACTATGGGCTTACAGGATCTCCAAGCGGAGTTCAGCAGGGGCGTCTCCCTATTCCTTAGTATACGGGGAGGATGCCATCTTACCAGCTGAAGTGGCGGTACCATCAGCTAGAGTAGCAATGGCTAGCCACACGGAACCAGACGATGTAAGCAGAATCACGCATCTCGATGCACTCGCAGAACGTAGGGCGAGGGCGGAGCATTTCGCTGAAACTTACAGAGCTACTAAGGCGCGTTATTATAACAAAAAGGTAATACCGCGCTCCTTTGAGGTCGGTAACATTGTGTTAAAAATCGCAAAGCACGTACAGAGAAAGGCAAAAGCTGGGAAATTCGCGGCAAACTGGCGTGGGCCTTACATCGTGCGAAAGATTGTGGAAAGCGGTTACTACTACCTCAACCACATGAGTGGGAAGGATATCGATACTCCGATCAATGGTAAATGGATTAAGTTATACTATGCATAAGCGGATAAAGCCATAAGATAATGGCAGTCGCTCTACTCTTCTTTTATTTATCTTTGTTCGTTTTTCCCATTACCATATGTAAACCCTGAAATAAAAAGAGGGGGAGGGGAGCAAAAACAAAACACGCCCTACCCCCATTTCTATAATCAATTCTTGGACTTATGGGCATTGAAAACCCTTAAGGAGCGCACTGAACACGCTACCTCGTAACAAAAATCGATTTAACACAAGGGCAATGATAACCCTAGTCGATTGGGCACCGAAAACCCTTAAGGAGCGCACTGAACACGCTGCCTCAGGAGCGCACTGAACACGCTACCTCGTAACAAAAATCGATTTAACACAAGGGCAATGATAACCCTGGTCGATTGGGCACCGAAAACCCATAAGGAGCGCACTGAACACGCTGCCTCAGGAGCGCACTGAATACGCTACCTATCCACAATCAGACTCAATCCAACACAAAATGCACCAACAACACTAGCCCACGAGGCACATAAACAAGAGCTTTTCAGAAGTCGTTAACATAAACAAAGGCGTATGTAATAAACCTCGCCTCTCTTTTACAACACTAAGCAAACATAAAGAAAACTCAACTGATTACAGAAGAATGCGCCCTCACAAGTATAAGGAACACTGCAACACATATCAAGCATCGGACGGTTTGACTAGCTCAGCCTCACATTCAGCAACGCGCTGTGCGACAAAGCTAACAGAATCCTGTGCATATTCTACATAGCCTTCTTCTCTGGAAAGTTGTTGCACGAGGTCATTATAGCGGTGACGCACCTTACCTTTAAAATTGAATCCGCGCCCGCACGACGATCAATCCCAAAGTCTCACATTGATCAGAGAGGGCCGCGCGTATGTCCTTGCATCGTTGCTCATGCGAATGGAGTAAACCTCTCGTCTCTAAAAGGACATCACGTAAGCTTTTTACTTCCTTCTCAAGATTAGCACGAGCCAATGCGCCAGGAATAGCAGGGAGAGCCAATACCCACGAACCATCCAAAGATGCCATCTCGACTGATTGAAATGAAACAAAACAACAATTGAAAATGCTTTTATACTGAAACTGGCACATTTAATATAAAGGAAGCCGCTCTGGGCATGAACGACACGTGTCCAATAAAAACGCGTTTTCATTAATTGAAACAGGCCATATACGACATCTACATAGGGGAAAAGAATTAAACCAAAGGCATGACCGCGCCCGCAGCCAAGGCGCGCCTACAACGCTCAAGTTCCTCATCAACATCCCTGACAAAACGTTCGGCCTCCAAGAGGCTACTAAGAGCGCTAGTACGGCGACTATGAGTCCTGTCCATCCGCCGACGGAGCCCTGCCTCATTATGAGAGCCAAACTGAACACTAGGAGCATGACCAGCGACACAAGCGGCCTCCCACTCAGCGTGATGCTCATTCCAAATCTGTTGGAGAGCCTCATAGTTTTCTCGTCTATGCGTAACCAACAGTTCCATTTCCTCCTTGACTGACTCCAGTCGCCCAATTTCACGCTCTAGATCCAAAGGAGTGGACATAGACGGCGCCGAGGACAAGGTTACAAAATAGCCGCATAAACGAAACGCCATTTGAGATTGTTTGCAACAAAGAAAGAGGAAAGGGAATGGGATGAAAATAAAGAAGAGGATGAAAGAAAGGTCAGAAAAGAACACACATATATATATACACATTCAAAGGTTACATTTATTGTTGCACGAAAATCGAAAAGACAGCCCAATTGGCCATAAAACACCCCCTAGACACTTCGACTCCGAAACGAACGAAACAATACAAAAGCACGGGCCAACGATACATTTATTATGCGCAGAGCGCGAGAGACGTCGTACAAACTCAAAGTAGAAAATACCCGGCGCGCCCTACAGTTCCGAAGACGCTCCAAAGAAACCTCATCAGGCTCATGCCCAGACAGCCTCATTCCTTCCACTAAGGAGTTCACTTCAGCAAACTCAAGGCAAGAGTCATCCGATAACTTCCCAAAATAAGTAACCACTACAGGAAAAACAAAGCTCGCCTTACGCAAACGATGAATTTCATCAATAACCTCCTCGCGAGATATCGCCATCTACCCAAGTGTCTGCAAACAAAAGAAAGGGAGGATGCAAACAAACCAAATAACCCAAAAACAAAACAGATAATCCA
>JAJJMA010056974.1:0-12120 GCA_023529015.1 Papaver nudicaule
AGATCTTTGTCGCTAATGTATGCAAGGACTTTTACAACATTGTCAAGTGTATCATCAATGACATCATCATCCAGTTCTCACTTCCCCAAGTCTCCTATCTGTAAGTATTGATTTAGTCTGTCGATTTTGTTTTTAGTGTGTAAATACTCCTGTACATGTAGTCATACCTAAAAATTTAATCTGGAAGTTTGATAAGAAGTTCTAGAAGTTGCCCTGTACTCTATGAAGAAACCGCACTTAACACCGCCAAATGTGCTTAGAATGTGTTACCATCTTGATTTAGAATGTGCTTTGAGTCAAATTGAGTAATTTTATACCAACACCTCAACCACAGTGCCACTTGAGTGTTTCCATATTAGACAGCAGTATGAACTATGTGAAATATGAAAGTACGGCTAAACCCCTGACTTTTTCTTTTACACTTTTGATAACAGTACCTACCAGAAGTAGTTGAATAAAGAATGAAAGTTTGTAGCATAAGAGATTTATTATATATTCAAGTGCATGTTTGCTACCCCCATAACTGTAGCTAAATAACTTGAGAGTTGAGAGCTATTTCTAAGTCACTTCCATATACTACTAATCAACCATTCTTGCATTTTTCATACTTAACCTTGCATTTTTTCTGGAATCAACCTTGATTTTTGCTCTGTCAATTGGACTGGGTACATTGGGATGATCCAGGAGGACCACGCAGGAACCGCAGTCTTTGTAGCTTTGGATAGGGAGGTACAGAAAGTACATAGACCCATGATAAACTATATTTTCCATGCACAACTTAGTTATACTTTTCAGGTTCATCCATCAAGCTACAGATACAATCCTTTAATTATTATAGTTGGTCATGACTGTATTCACACAGTTAATGCATCAAGCAGTGGATTTCCAAATTACTAGCTTCACCGTTACCCGCATTGACATCCATGCTCTGGCCACTGTGATTGAAGGTAGACTTGACACGAGCGCTCGGCTGGACGAATCTGTTCAAGTCGAGGATGATGCCGGGGAAGAATGATTTTTAGCTGACTATTACTAGAGTGAATAGTACATTCAGAGTGATCCGTTAATATTGTTCTATGAGTTTTAGACTTTCTTAACCCACCCAATATATTCCTGATAATAGTTATGCCTCTATTATCATGTACTGGAATCCTCCATTTTGGATATGTTTTGTAATATCTAAACCTTGATATGGAACTCACAAAAAATTTAGCATAATTATGGCGAATATTATTAGATTAGTAGAAAATTTGGGCTAATAAGGTATGGCGAATATACTTTCCGGATTTTCATGTTTCCTCCCGTGGTAATGGTATTTAATACCGTGATCTTGAGAAAAGGACCTCGAAGACCCTGCCGCACAAATTAAGCCATTTGTTTGCTAAAGGTAAGACGTATACTTTCTTCTTTCTTTCTTTGTTACAGAGTTGCTTAGTGTTTAATATTTATGATAAATCTGATGCACACGGTTTGTGTTCGCTACAAATTGCAGGGCAAGAAGTCGTTTCATTATTATAGAATAGGTAGAGTCACAGATCATTTCTCAGTTTTCATCTCTATTTGTTTCAATTTTCTTATTTGTTTCATTATTTTCAAACTAAAACCACTTTCTTCTTTTATTCTACAGAGAAAGGTTTCTTAACGGTTTCACGTTGGATCGCTCTTTGCCGTGTAGTAGATTCTTCTTCACCGTTACCTGAATTACCATAGGTACTTCCTTTTCCACATCCATAATATGGGTTTTGGATTTTGAATTTTGGGGTTCTGAATATAGTGTTTGATTGTGTCTTCATGCATATCTGCAATTAATTATTCTCCTTTTGAAGGGAACTGCATTTCTTCCCGATGTATGTGTTGATTGTTGAGGCTTATCATTCCTGGGTGAGCCTTAATTGAAAAAATGTTTTTTCTCTTCATCGTACATATTCGTCTCCAAGGTTTTCAATGATTTGTATGAACAATTGTGACATGATTTACATGAGAAATTGAACTCTTAAGTCGAATGACACTCAATTATCGGATGTCAGAAGGTAAATGTTCAATATGTATTATTCGTATTCTTCTGACTGTTTGTTGTTGGTATTGAGATTAGTATCAGTATCAGTATTCCAAATAATAATATGGTTTCAGAAAACCATCCCATTCTTTTGTGCTGAACTCTTCTTCTCAACGATTACCTAAAGAGAGAGTTAAGTTATATCACCTAGCTAAATTGTTTCTTGGTTGTGCCAGTTGTGCAGGTGTATATGCGTATTCGTGGACGTCAATATTTTTAGAATGAAACAACCAAGGAATATCACATATCAGGTTGCAAGATACTGAATCACGGTACCTTGAAACAGTACCCCATGTGTGCAAAAGTTGGTCATGTTTAACAAGTAAACAAGTAACATCTTTTGCTTTCATTTAATCTTCGTAGATGTAACTGTATTATAATTGGAAATGTTATATTAAGAGTATTTTAGTACTCATTACAATGAGTATCCTCCTTACTGACTTCGTTTACTTGATACAAACTACCAGTATATTCGATGTTACATGTTGTCTTCGTTCAACTGGTCGAGCACATGGTTGTGAACCATGTAGATGTGGGTTCGACTCCCACAGATGACATTCTAATTAGGTGGGATAGATGCATCTTGAATTTACTTAGAGGTTTGCAACAGGAAAGGTGAAACATTCCTGGGTGAGAAAGTTTGTAGAAAATGCTCTGTTAATGCCTCCAATAGACTGTCTGTTGCAGAGCTGTTGCTGGATCCTTTTCTCCAAGATAAAGAGGGTGAAAGTCGTAGGTCGTTCAACATGACCAAATCTCATTCATTCAGGTGAAAAATCATAACGAAACTTCTGTATTCTTTAATTCAGATTCTTTCGGTTTCTTACTCACGGGTTGTTTATTGTTTTGTTAAGTGTTTTTACTAATTTACTGGCCAAATAGAGGCTGATGACTTGGATAGGTATGATTGTTTTGTTGGGTATATATTGAATTGAGGATTTGTCTGGGTAAGCTAATTGATGATTGTTCTTCTAAATGGAGCAAAGTCTGTTTTTTTTTTTTCCTCCCTTTCATGTATTTTCCATGAAAGGGAGGAAAATACAACCATCAACACTGGTGATTCGCATATTTTTTGTCCCAATTGATTACTTGATACTGTATCTTTTTTGATTCGTTTGTGTGACATTTATTCTCACGATAAGGTTATTTGCAGTGAGTTCCGAACGTACAACAAGGGGAAAAGCAAGTAACGACGTTGCACAAGGATCATCTGATATTTTTGAGGCGGAAGGTATGTTTTTTATAAGAATAAAAAATACCATTCAATGAACTTGGTGAACGTATAACATTTGTGCATGTTTGAAATTGTTTTTTCAAGACAAAGGAGATACCACAGATGAGGATGATGAGATTAATACCGTAACTAAGTGTGTAGCATTTATAAACGTATATATGTCATTATTAAGAGCCATTGTTTTTGAGAATATTTAGATATTTTACGTAGCTTTGGTGACAATTTATATGTGTTTCTCTGTTTAATAACAATTTTGTCCTTTTTTTGTATATCAGAAATGGATTTGTCGAAGTATAATTTTGGAGCCCCTACCGAAGTCTTCAGATTGTAATGCAATCATGTCGAAAGAAGTGTAGATGGTGAAAAATTAGAGAGGGACAAGATTGTCAAAACACTCTCGAAACCATGTCTTATTAAAGGCAATCGCCTATTCAGGCTCATCTCTATAGCTCAGAGTGCAACCCATTCCGTGAGCTAAACAGACTCTCTATGAGCTCTCTCTTATGACCCCGGCGGGGAGGGTAATATCATGGAGCAGTACTAATAATCTCACCAGCATATTAAACCCATTGATCTGCTCAGAGCGGGTCGCTTAATGCTACACGGTGAAGAATCAACAGAGACGTATCCTCATGGATTTCCTCTTAATACGACTCAACATAAGAGTCTTGGTGCAAACCTCGGGAATATTGAAGCTCCAGGCCGGTCCAGAGCTCTCTGAGAAGCACACATCAGCCTAAGCAGGCCTAAGCGGACCTAATCCCAAGTTCAGGATGGTCTAGCATACCATGGATAAACACGCCATGACCCCAAGTGTGTTGTAGCATAACCACTCACACCACGACTAAGGCACAGGCTGCCCCAAAGTCGACCTTGGCTAGATACCAAAGCCATAAACGCCACATAGCATGGCACCACAAACCATGAGCCACCTTGGATTCACAAAAATCAGCCTTGGCCAAGAGGCCAAGGCCATGGCATAAGACGCCACAAACCTACTTAGCCTTGGCCAAAGGCCAAGGCCATAACGAGGAATATAGCCGCAAACAGGCTGGCCTTGGCCATAGGCCAAGGCCGTGGCGCCATACTCCATGGCGGCACAACAAGTGGGCCTTGGCCAAAGGCCAAGACCGTGGCGCCATAATCCATGGCGCCACAACAAGCTGGCCTAACTAGCGCCAAAGCGCGTTCAATTAGTCGGCCTTGGCCAAAGACCAAGGCCTTAGCCTCCTGGGCTATGGCGTTAAGCACTTATGTCCTTGGCCAATAGCCAAGGCCACTCCTATACCCGTGTCCCGGAGGCACTACACTCATGTTGGTCACGACAATTAGTCGTACAACTCTACTCCACCCAACTCAACTACGCAATATCTGCGTATCACTCGCTCGAGACATCAAAACATCACACGGGGGGATAACTTTAGGGGTATTGGTCTGGCGGTCTACGGTAGTTGAAAGAAACTGATGGAGATAGTGGGCAGTTACGAGAAGATGGCGCGAGTGGGCATGTTCCACACGACTCAGGCAGTTACGGAAACCAACGCATGTCCTCCACTCCTCCACTCTTCCACGACTTCCACCTTCTCTGTCGAGAGATCAGGGTGAGTTCAAACTATAAATAGAGGCTTCCTCTATCTTCCAAGGCAAGAACGTTCAGAACACCTAGAACACACAAAACAGAAACAACCAGAGCCTCAGAGAAAACACCTGAGAATCGAAACACGTTTCTAGCCTTGGAGATTTCCAGTCGACTTCACGACGGAGATCTTGAACTCTTACACCCAAAACACATCCTCAACCTGATCTCAAGTTTCTTCGCTGTTTCCCTCCCTAGACCAACCTCTATCCTCTCTGTGACCGAAGCAAGACGGGAACGGCCATCCTTGGTTTAGGCTTGTCTTGTTCGACTTTGATCTCCGAGCACTACGAAAGTACCCAGAGACGGTACATTGTTTTTCCCTGGAAAAACAAGAAGAAAGGGGTAACAAAAGCAATAAGAGTGAGAATCCTCGGTTAAGCATGTGTTGTTCATGTGGAAAGAAGAAAGGGGGTAACAAAAGCAATAAGAGTAAGAATCCTCGGTTAAGCCTGTGTTGTTCCAAAGGAGCGGTGAAATTGCCTTTACTTATTTCTTAAAAGAGCTTTTGGAGACATGATCTAGAACTAGATGTTCAAAATTCAATGTTTGCATTTACATCTACCGGCGGCGAAATGGATACGTCGATCAATGATAGAAAGGGTCCTTGGCTATACAACAATGGCAAAATCTGCATCAAATAGGCACATTGCTGCCAAAAGATTTAGATCCTAAACAATGTCGAAGGGCAGCAAGAGAGTGTATCCGCTATGGTAGAATCAAATAAGCAACAAAAGAGTGCATCCACTGCAGTGGAACCCGACCAGGATGAGGGATTAGATGATTCAATCATACAGGGATTGATAAAGATGTTGGATGAATTCAATGTTCTTGCTAGGATGTGGAGGGACCGTTACACCAGAGAGAAGATCAACAACGTTGGTATCAGACTAATACTCGTAGAAATGATGTGAGGGAGTATTCTTTGCCTACCGCTTCCGAAGTTGCCGCTTTATATGTAACAGGCGATAAACTGAACCCAGAAAGGGATATCATAGTGCACGAAAATGTGGGGGGGTTGAAAAGTATATGAGAGATACATCCGAGTTATATGGCCCTGCAATACCCTCTTTTGTTTCCTTACGGTGAGGATAGGTATCATCCCTGCATTCCCCGTTATGGTGCAACGGCAGATGGCGCGAATAGTAATGCTAAGAAAAAGGAACATGTAACAATGAGAGAGTACTATACTTACAGAATCCAGGTACCAAGGGGTGAAGGTCAGACGCTGGCACACGGAGGTCGCCTATTTCAATAATATTTGGTGGATCTTTAGGTACGAAGGGGTTTAAAGTAAGTTAGTTGGATCTTTAGGTCGCGCAGATGTGTTTGCAGGTTTTTTCTATTCAAGTTTTCAGCAATTTCAAGTTTAAATTCTATTTACTTGCTTGATTTGAACCAGTTAATTTGTATTTCTATGCTTAGTAACAGAGTCATGGTTTTAGTTTCATGGATGAAAGATGAGGCTTTTTTTTTTTTTTTTTTTTTTTTTTTGTAGACAATCGCATCTTACAATAACTGAACACACTTATTAGATATGAAGTTTTGAATGGCTTTTTCTTCTTTTAAAAAGCTTACGCAATTTTACATTTTTAGTTTTTTTCTTAAGATAAGATAATTACTCGAATGACTTCCGCTAACAATATTTTTTACTCATCCTCCAATTGTCTTGGTTTACTTTCTTGCCATTTATTTTACAATTAATTATATTGGAGATGATAGTGTGGTTGGGGGATCAAAATTGATTATCAGGCTTGGTTGGACTTGGGCTAGCAACAACAAAGAGTCCGACGTTGCAGGGCAGATGTTGCACTTTGTGATTGTGGGTCTTAGTCATCGCAAAAATTACCTTAAGATCTCAAGAATGATGGAGGGCTGGGGGAGTGCTACTTTTTCTAAAAAAAATTCTTTCTTCAGATATCCCATTTTTCAATGATAAGAAAATTTATTTTGGTAAAATTGGTAATTGTTTAGCTGACGTTCAAGTCATGTTCTAAAAGATCGATCTTGAACTTCTACTACTGTACATCTACTACTACTATTTCATGTTCTCCTCCACCAGTTTCTAACTATTTTGAACATTTGAGCAGTTATAATGAGATTGGAGGCTAGGGGTGTAAATCGGGCCAGGCCAGGCTGTCCGGCCCTAAAGCTAAATCAGGTCAGACAAGCCAGGCTTAGCATTTGAGTGTCCATAAATTATATCAGGTCGGGCACAAGCAGATAATTTGATACCAAAAGCCTGCCTGAAGTACGTTTTTTTATACGGTCAGACCAGGCCGGGCTGGGCAGGCTAATATATACATATTTTCAAAAACAAAAAAATATTTACTTTCAAATTCAAGACTTATTTTCTTCCATATTTTTCTTTCCAAGCTTCACGTATTCTGAATGTTATATTATTTTATATTTAGATCTTAACATTATGGTGAAATTATTATTTTGCTTTATACGGAATATAATTAATTAATTAAGTAAAAAAACTTCCAAATAAAGAAATGTACAACCATATATATTTTCTAGATATTTAATATTATTAAAAGTAATCATATTTCATTTTATTAGATATTTAAAAGGAATTTTGGGGCGAATAGTACAAACGGGTACTAGGCCGGGTAGTTCGGGCAGGTACCAGGTCGGTTAATCAAATTTGAAACAAAACCTGAGCCCGACCTTAAAAATTCACCAGACCAGGCCAGGCGGCCAGACTGGACAACATTTTTTCTGGTATTTTTTACACCCTTCATTGGAGGGATATATATAGCTACCTGAAATCTAATGATTCAGGTTGTAAGTTATTTTTGTTTATTTTTTCTTGGTCCATGTTGTTTCTTTGTTGTATATAGTCATTTTGGCAACACATGAGCTAATAATCCAAAGTCTTAAAAATTGAAGAAACAAACATCAAGCACAATTTGAACATTGAAAGAAATAATTCATTTGTTAGTCGCTCATTGAAAGAACAAAGTACCTGTGGCTCGAAATACTGAGTTTGAATAAGTCTATTATTTTTAGAGTAGGTTAGCTTCGTTTCAACTAAGGCATGTTCCATGTTAATAGAACGGACGGGGCGGGGCGAAGCCCCGCCACTCCCAATTAACTATTACAATCTTATCAGGTGTGTTCTTTCACATAAATCCACACAATTTTTTTTTTGTTGAAGGAAACCATATTCATCATATTCAGTTGCGCAAAACAAGATAGATTGTGATGCATTGAATTTAGATTACTAAATTAATTAGAGATATTCTAATGCATCTAGACAAATAATGTGCAATGTTGGATAAGAAACTAAAATGCCGCAAGTTTAAATTATATTGTAGTGGTGCTAAAGGGCATCACACGCAAGATAGATTGGGATGGATTAATTTTAAAATCCAGACAAGAAATAATGTAGGAAACAGTAATTTGCTGGGATTGACTAACATAACGGTGCCAGTTAGAAAGATAGACTGGGAAGCGTTGATTTTACATTACAAAATTAATTGAGATTCATAATGCATTTGGACAAAAAATTAACAATGTAGGATAAGAAACTAATTTGCGGCAATCTTTAATTATGTTGTGGTGTGATGAAGGCGTGTTACCTATTGGATAGACAATAATTGTTGGTTCAGCTGTAGGTTGCAATTGTTGCATGTTATTCATGTCTTAAAATATATGTCTATTTTCTTTTAGAGCAGGTTCACTTCGTTTCAATTAACACATGTTCCAGCAGATCTGGACGACCGGGGCGGGGCGAAGGGCCGCCACTCCCGATCAAAAATTACTATTTTGCCAGGTGCATTCTCTCATCATTGTAGACGGTAGATGACTAATCTTAATACGAAAAACAAACCAAATACTAATTATGATCCAAATTTGTTGGTTATATTTTTTTCATATCTTAGAAGGATATCAAATAGAGGTTACTGATAGCAATCAATATTTTCCATTTAATTGAATTACTATCATTTTATTACAAACAGGGGCGGGGCAAAGCCCCTCCACATCATAATAGGAACAATCATCTTACCCGGTGCGTAGCACGGGTTGCCGACTAGTTATAATAATAATCTCTTCAATCTAACCACACAGACAGTGTTTTAACAAATAAAAGTAGATTCCATTAACCATCCAGATATGGCAACAAAGCTTTCTCAATGTATCACATTCATACCCTGAACCTTAATGGGTATTACAAAACTTTCTGAATAATCATTTTAAGGAATCAACATGAATTGTCATAAACATAAAATTCTCTTAACAGAAATTCAAGAAACAGTAGCTTGAGTTTAATACTACAAAAGTTAACATAAAATAAACAGAGGCTTTCTCTATGTGACATTAAATGGTTATCTTCATACGATACAATACATTGCCTCTATGTAGCCTTTGTACATAAGGCCAGTTCCAATGGAGACATTATAACGCAAGTTTTGGCTATTTTGGCCGACAATGGACCTAGCAAACAGGGGTTTTGACGTTGCAAAGTTGCAACTTTGCAACGTGAGATGAAAATAGTATCGTCGATGGAAAACGATGAAATTTTCATCTATGAAATCCTAATCTCTCCTACTTTTTAGTTTAAAAAATCCTTTTTAATTAAAATCTGATCCCACATATATACTTATCTAGTTTTTAAAATCTTTATTTATTATTTGGACCCACAAAATAACTTAAAATAACAAACTTATATCAAATTTGCTAGTTTTTCCACTGCCCCGTTTTTAGTTTGCTAGGCCATGTGGGATTGCAAAACGTGTTGTTTGCTTGGCTCCATTGGAACCGGCCTAAAACAACTGTAAATTACAAAGATCTATTTCTCTGCCAAGAGCTTGTTTGGAAGTTTATTTACAGGTGTGGTTTTAAGCTGGAAAAGCTTAAAAGTGCACTCTTGTAACGTCACCCCACAGTTCAATCCATGTGCTTGTATTCTGCTTTTAACCCCCTTGCGACCAACAACCTGCATATATCAAACACTATCATCATATTATAACAGCAAAGAGAAGTGCATATTAACTCAATACACAATAGAAGGTTTAGCTAAATCACTGAATACATTCAAATGGGGACCTGAAAGCTTACTAACCATGTGCATCCCCAGCTTACAAAATTCATACAACAACCAGCTGAAGATATTGGGTACACTTAAGAGCTGAGAGTCACATACGTACATATATCAAAGCTCATTACATGTTCCATTTCTAACCAGAACAAATCTCACCTTCCACTCGGCTCGGCATGCCATACAAACGACAAGGAGCGATACTTTATTTTTAGAGAAGGAAATACGCCCCTCGCTAAATGCCAAGGATACTAATTCTCTAAGACGAATTATAAAGGAGGCTGGAGCCAATCATCACAAACAGTGGTCTCATAACAGCATACTAATTCTGATTTCCCATCGTATAACCAAAACGAGAAGTACAAGTTCATCTTCAATTCTAAAACAGTAACCTAATCCTGAACATATAAAGAGTATCTCACATAACCAGTTCAAACAATATCTCTCTATACAAGTATCAATAAAAATACAAGAATGGTCTAGCAAAGAAAATCAAAACAACCTGCCTTAAACTCATGTTCATTTTGATCTTAAACACAAACCTAACCCAATAACTAGCATCCAATCTTCAATTTACAGATACTAACACAAATCAGTAATCATCACAACACACATTTACACATTACAATCAAAACATAAACTAAGAAACAGACCAAACCCCAATTCTGAAATCACTTTGTAACAAACACATCTCAATCGATTAAACAGAAATCAAATTTTTAATGCATACAGAAACCTTAAATCCCCCCAATCCCTAAAACCAATTTTACCGAAACCCTAAAATAAAACTTCAATTGAACAGATGTCAAACCCACGTAGATGTGAGATTCAACGATAAATATCACTGGGTTTTGACGTACTAACCTGTTTTGATTCACCATGACCTTGATTTAACCTTATTTCACGACTGAGATGGAGAAGAAAACCTAAATTCTTCTTCGGTTCGTCTTCCTTCTATAGTAGCAAGACATATTCACAAAGTCATAAATCAAACATGTTTCACTCAATCTCTCATGCTTCCACTCGATTCACAAGGTTTTCTCTCGATCTCGGTATGTTTTCCCCTTTTTCTCTATTTTCTCTTTTCCCTTCTTCTCTCTTCTCTCGATTAAGTCCGTCTGAATAACAACACAGACCATATTAAGCAGACATAAGGGTGTACTGGTAATTTTAATTTTTAATTGACTAGTCAATGTGGGGTCATTGACTACTTAACAGCTGAAACTAACTGACAGGATAGATTTACTAATATTTTCCATCTATGGATAGATCTCCAAACGAATTTTCCCTATTTTTTTTTTTATGAAAACAGGAACATATATATACAATTCTAACTACAAACCAGTAATAGCAAAACTATTGATCTAACTACACCGATAACCAAATCCCCGGCAGCGGCGCCAAAAACTTGGTAGGCCTTGAAAACCTACTATAAAAATGACCGCAAGCGCATGGTGTCTACAATGGAGTACAATGGCAAATACGGGTCGATCCCACAGAGAATTGGTTGATGTAAAGATGAATTCTAAGTTAACACTGATACTGATTTAGACAAGAGAATCGTCGAAGACGAGCAAGGGTTGGTTTATAACACAAATCAATAGAAGACAGTAACAGGCAATATTGTAAAATCAGTCGATGGGAGATACTAGGGGAGTTGAATCCACCACTTAACATATATTAGACACTAGCAATGAAATTGTTCTTTTCCCACAAAATGAATCAGCGGGGGAGATACAAGTCTTCCTCATCTTCAATGGGTTATCAAAAATGATAAGTTTAATATCAATTAAAGCAATACTTCCGAGCACTGGCTGTCTTCTTACGGCACAACCAGTCTTAGAGTAGAGATATTAATTTAAGCATGAGTTGAGATGCAACAACATAGGGTGATTCTAACTACCAAGGATGCATGACATACAAGGTGAAAGCAAAATATTGAAACAAAGAATTAAACCAAGAACAACTTCAAAGCATGAATATCTAGAATTTAGTTAAGGGTTTCATCCAAACCCTAGACAATGAAATTAGAACATAATGAAAACGAAAATGAAATTTAATTGTATTGCTTGAGATACACTTACTGGATGATTTTTCTACACAACAACCTCCCCTATTTATACACAAAATTACTCCAAGTGGTTTAC
>JAJJMA010057003.1:0-13213 GCA_023529015.1 Papaver nudicaule
ACTACGCTTAGTATTTCCTCTCCCTCGAAATCCCTTTTATGGATTCGGTCTGTTTGGATTCCCTCGAGGTCCTTTGTGTGAACGATGGAATTAAGGATCTCGGAACGTCTCTATCGATAGTTATCACATAAGCTTCATGCTTCGACTCCTCATTCGGCTGTGGCTGGTTTGGAGGGGGGTTTGGCAGCTCCAGGAGGTGTTTGAATTGTTCCCTGGCTATGAAGAAATAAATTTGATCTTGTGCCGTAATGCAATCTTCTGTGGTATGCCCGTAAAATTTATGAAACTGACAGTAGTCCCTTGAATTCTTTGTGTGTTTTGGTTGATTACCCCTGCTTCTGGGATATCTTATTTCACCGGCGAATTCGGACTGTTCGATAGTCCGAAGAGCATCCTCGATGGGTACGCAAAGCTTTGGAAGTTTTCTATCGTGAAAGGCAGAGAATCCTGACTTTGTTGTCCCGAATTTTCTGTTTCCTTGTCCTTGCTGGTTGCTATTTCCTTCATATTCTCCTCGAGAGCTGTTTCCTCTGCTATCATTGTATTTTCGATTGTCGTGGTACTTTCCATCTCCGAACTAGCCCTCGTTTCCATAACGACCATTATCCTCTTGTCTTCCTCGCTTCGACGGGTCCCCCGCTTGAATATTCATTGTTTGACCTCGTTCTTCGAGTGACAAATTGTTTATTGAGTGGACCTGTTTTAGGATGGTTTCCTTCCCCAAGGTTGCTTGTTCTTTGATTTCTTCCAAGGTCATTCGCTCCTTCTGGTATTTTCGGAGATCTTGTAGCGTCTCGAGGTTCTTGGAGAAGAGCCTGTCATATAGAGGATGGTTTTTATCAAGAGCGTTGAGGAATGCTCGTACTTTGTCCTTTTCTGTAGCTCCGTTCCCCACCTCTACGCACTGTTCAGTCCATCTGTTTGTCAAACTCTTGGTGGACTCTCCTGGTCGTACCCGAATGCTAAATAACTTCTCCACCCCCAGCATGGAGGAGTTGTTGTATAGGAAGTGTAGTATAAAGACTTTGGACAGCTCTTCGAAAGATGAAATCGAGTTGGTTGTGAGATTTTCATACCAAGCAAGGGCTTCTCCTTTCAGGCTAGAGGGGAAATATTTACAGAGCACTTCATCTCTATCAGCATAAGCCAAAAAGATCGGAGATACATTTTAATATGCACGGTCGGGTCTCCCGAGCCATCGAAGATTGATGCGAAGGTAGGCATAGTGCATTTTATAGAATTGCCATTGAGAGAATTTCTGGACTTAGGGGTGAGCAATTGACATCCTTCACTGCTTTCGTGAGTTTAATCTTGTCGCTTGACTGGATCCTCTGGGCCTAAATCCTCTACATGCACTTCGTCCTCATTTACTTGTTCTCTATGTTGGACTGTGCTTGCCCTACCTCAGGTGATAACCCTTTACTCGTTGAAAATCTGGTGTAATGCTGTCTCGAGGAACCGGTCCCTTGCCTCGAGGATCCCACTCGCTGCTTCAGAGCCTGGTCAGATTTCGAAGCCATTCTGGTTGTGACCTGTCAGGAGATAAAAAAAACCCATGAGGCCCCAAGGCGGCTACTGCAGTGTACTATGTTGGCCATGTAGGTCTATACTTTGCAACGGTTTTTATCGTGCGGGTTTTTAGCGTAGGTCGCATTCGTTCCTTTAGATATACCCCTAACTGTATATTTTGTCTTTTAGCCGAAATCATCTTTTTCCATGGTTTCTTCATAAAGGTTTATTTCCATATATGGCAGGCAATTTGAAAACCCTAAAATAGGTTTACAGTTTTTTTTTAAATAATCGTTTTCTTATAGCTAACCTCCATTTTAAGGCATATATGATGTAAATCAACTACCATTTTTTGAAATCGGTTTCTTCATGCCAAGGTTTTGAAAACCCTTAGTTGATGACCTTTCCGTATGATGATTTGCTCATAAAACCCTTGAACATGCTAAAGCCTTGAAGGATCTTTTAGACGTTTAAGGTATTGGAGCTTCTTTTAAAGAACAAGCTTTGAAAATCTTTGAAAGAATGAAAAATATATGAAAAAATTTGAAAACCCGAGAAATCACAGGCAAACCCTAAGTTGTTTTAATCAGTCCCTGTTTCTAGCGCCAAACTGTACGAGTTGAAAATCTGCATAGGTACATGATGTTCTATAGCCCTCAGATCTCACTCATACACAGTTATTCAAACACGATTCAAGGTACAAAGATCTCAAGAACAATACCGAAGATATATAAAAAAGGCATTAATCAGAAGACTAAACGCATAAAGATTGATATTTATTTCAGTGTTGTAACTACATGGATTATGATCCTAAGGAGCTAGAGGAGATACAGACCTAATCCCTCTCTTGCCGCGTAGGTTACACCCAAAAGATTCCAACCCCTACAATGTTTTCCAAGCTTGCTTTATATAGGCCGAGCTTGGGTGGTTTACAGCTAATAAGACAAGGGACTCAATCGTGGTGGTGTCAGTCCTTGTCGAGTAAGGCGGTTCCTTCGGCGGTACTCCGAAGACGGCACTGGGGCTTCGGTCCTCTGGGGCGGAGTCCGAATCCTTTTCTTCTGATTCTTCTCGTCATATTCGGTCTCACCTCTTTGGTTTGGTCCGAAGCTTCGCTACTACTTCCTTTGGTGTAGTCTTGCTTCTTGGATCTCTGACACGTGTCCCGATGGGTTTTACCCTCCACACACCTAGTGATCCTCACAACAACAATATTTGCTGGCTTCACAGAGAGATCCTTGTCCTCATTGAATTCCCTTGGGTTCTGGATACACTGAACTGGATTTCCAATTTTCTGACCGCACAGGAGCTGCAAGTTATTCGCACTTATACCATCAGAGATACCCATTATTGCTGTCCTGATTACAGATCTAACTGGGGCTGCCATGTTGGCCGGAGTTATTATATTTCTATGCATGGTGTGTTTGTTATTCTCTTTTTTGGTTCTCACTGTGGCACCTTTTGGAGATGCATTATGTTTCTCCACTACTATTGGGTGGTCATGGTTTTGAGGGATGATTATGACTATAGGTGGTTTCAGGGTGGTGTGCTAGTTGATGTATATATAGTACTACATAGTTCTAGTCTCTCTTTCCGTATGTGTTTGAGTGTGTTTAAGGTCTGCTTAGTACAGAGTGTCCGGTTGGCTTTTCATCTCCTCCTGAGTCTACACAGGGGGTGGCAGAATCCTTCCACCGAGTTCAAGCTATGCTACTATGGTAATGGTTCTTCAGATCTTTTGGTTTTGCCTTTGTTCTACGAAGGAACGTACAAACTACTCTTCAGGGTTTGTGATAACAGATTTTCGTCAGGCCATTCTTGTGGATGGTCAGCTGGCATTACCACATTTGCATTCTTGTCATTGTTGGTGAATGCAATACAACATTGGTGGTGGTGGTTCTTCAGTTGGCTTGGCTCGTGGATTCATTTCTGCTACTTTTGTTTTACGACTCTTCTCTTGACACCGGTTACGACTACTTAGAGTGTTTCAATTTGGGTTCTTGTACTTTAATTACTTGTTGGTCCACTTGGTTGTACCTAAACTGTTGTAACACTCTATTATATAAGGCTTATCTTTCAAAAAAAAAAAAATTTGGTTCATATTTTATCGTACAATATTCTATCGTATCCCTTAAACTCACCTAAAATGGGGTGGCAAATTAAAGTTGCAAGACAAAAATAGAAAGTTAAATGATTTTTCTTTTTAAGGGTACACCTCCATGTTTTAGCAAATTCAACAAGTCCTCCCTTAATGTTTGCTTGTATATTTGTTTATTTACTACCTCATCCTCTTTTGCATTGTATCAGAAGAATGGGATTGGCCTGCCCACATTGTTTGTCCCTTAAATTCCTTTCGAAAATGTACTGTAACCAATTCCGATTCCGGTATCTCCTCTAGGGGTTAAGCTGATAAACTGATAATAGAACAGTGGTGTTTGTGAAAGATAACTAAAACTTGGAGGAGGTAATACAAAATACATCAAAATTTGTAAGAAAAGAAAAAATCTTTTTCTGTATAAAACACAATCCTAAACAAATCACCTGGCAGTAGTAACCAGCCACTAACAACAATGGCTTCTTCTTCTCTTTGTTCCAACTCATTGACTTCTATCCCTAAATCTAAATTAGGGTTTTCATCTAAACCCCAATTACCATCTCAATCATCTTTCATTAATTTGAGAAAATCATCTCCTAAATTTGCAAGAAAACAACTTTCACACCAGTCTCTTGTTGTTTGTAAAGCAGTTTCTGTTGAACCATCTACTGACATTGAAGGCCTTAACATTGCTGACAATGTTTCTCAGGTATACATTTCAACACTTTGAAATCATTTATTCAACTGAAATTCCAAAATGGGTTTTGTTTTTTTTTATTGATTTTGGAATAAAGTTGGGATTTTTATTTGGTTTTGTTCATTCCTTTGATTAAATTTTTTTTGATCCATAAGTGTTCTATTTGTTCAGTATCATTGATTATTATAGTGAATTGGGTTTGTTTTGCGAAAAGATTTGGAATTTACATGTATCCTGGGTCAAACTCATATGTATTTCTTCCTTCCCTCTTAAAATTGTATGCATTTGGGGGGTTTTGGCTGGTGCAGGGGGTGCGGTACCGCTTCGATAAACTTTATACTTGATATGCCATATGAATAGTATTGTGGTTAGTTGTATTAGAACACCTTTCATTTTTGGATAACCAATTCTCAATTTATTGGAAGGGTAGCTCAGTCCACCTGCTCTTTCGTGTTTGCTGTTCCACCATTTTGTAGAATGCTGTTCTTGTTAACAAGCTACTCTAGGTAAAGGTGTTTTTTCTTTTTTACCTAGTGTCCTTTAATTATGGATCTTCAAAATGTTATTTAAAAGAAATTGAGAAACTTTGTTATCCCCAGCTGCGTTCCAGTTTACATATCAGATGCACGTTGTACGTTGAGGTTGAGAAACAGAAAATAGAGACACGATCTTTGTGTCTTGTGCTTTTAGGTTGAATTCAATGAATCGACTAAGCCAAGTTGTACTGTACTGTCGCAATTTAAAACTACGATCTGATTAGTGAACCTCCAGTTTTTGCATTGTAACATTTATGAATGATACATATTGTACATACTTGCATGTAGGTTATCTGATGTTCGTGTTGGTTGGTCTGTAACAGCTTATTGGGAAAACACCTATGGTTTACCTCAATACTATTGTCAAGGATTCTGTTGCAAGTGTTGCTGCCAAGCTTGAGATAATGGAACCCTGTTGCAGTGTTAAAGACAGGTAATTTCACATACTATGCGACAGACAGTTAGAAAATGAAATTTGATTTTCTGACGTAATTTGTCTCCAAATATGTTTCAGGATTGGTCTCAGTATGATAACTGATGCCGAGCAGAAGGGACTTATCACACCTGGAAAGGTAACAGTTGCCTCTTCTTCTTTTTTTTAAATCCGAAAAAAAACTTATTGTTAGTTAGCTAACTTTGTGTTCTTTCTCTCTATTTTCAAGAGTGTCCTGGTGGAACCAACCAGTGGAAACACAGGTATTGGTCTTGCCTTTATTGCTGCTGCAAGAGGATACAAGCTCATCTTAACAATGCCTGCATCTATGAGTATGGAAAGACGTGTTCTTCTGAAGGCATTTGGAGCAGAGTTAGTTCTTACAGAATCTGCCAAGGGTATGAAGGGAGCTCTTGCGAAAGCAGAAGAGATTGTAAAGAAGACACCCAATTCTTACATGCTTCAACAATTTGACAACCCTGCTAATCCAAAGGTATCGGCTTAAACAAATCTTTCACATTTGACCCTTGCTGTTTTGAAGTTCAGCCCCATGGTGAGATGGTTAGGACTTTGGACCATTCAAATATAAGAACACTCTAGGTTATGGGGCTATCTATTTGATTGTTGCGTAGTCGTTATTTGTCATATACCAGCAATTTCGTATTGTTGTTAATTTTTGTAACGTGGTGCATACAGATTCACTTTGAGACAACTGGTCCAGAGATCTGGGAAGATACAAGAGGCAAAGTGGATATATTTGTTGCAGGAATTGGTACAGGTGGAACTATTTCTGGGGTTGGTCGGTACCTAAAGCAACAAAATCCTAATGTTAAGGTACCTTAAGGTTTTTTTTCCCCCCTTAGTTATGATCTTTAATATTTTAAAGGCAAGGTTTTCCTTCAATAATAGCCTGTTACTATGCGAGACTTTAATTGCTTCATGTATCAGGTTATTGGTGTCGAACCATCAGAAAGCAACGTACTTAATGGGGGAACACCTGGTAAGCAAAGGATAGACATGCTGGGTAGTTTCACAATTTCATCAACAGTTTGTTTATTCTCAGGTTGTCTAAATACTTCCCTCATACTGCTATCAAATATACAGGTCCTCACAAAATTCAAGGGATTGGAACAGGCTTTGTACCTGGAAATTTAGACTTGAGTGTAGTTGATGAAGTCATAGAGGTTCAAATCTTATCTCATGCTCATTATTTCATTGTCCAAGTTCAGATTCCATCGATTCTATTTCATCACCCAAGAAATACTTTCCAGTGTTATTACTTACTTTAATGTCTTTATAATTCATCTACATATGAAAATTTGGGTTCATTGTTGTACTTCACGATGATATTCCCTTATAATTTCCAACCTCTTTGTAGTACAGTTTTCTTAGTTTGATGCTTCAACTTCACTTACTCTCTTTCTACTTAGAGACCTTATTCTCTTGTTTTCTGGGACTTTACATCTCTTAATGTAACAGGTATCAAGTGATGAATCGATTGAAACAGCGAAACAGTTGGCACTTCAAGAAGGCCTAATGGTTTGTACACTTACTGTTATTTCAGATTTGATTTCTCATAATGTACTTGAATATGGGATATTCTGTTCTTGTGGGGACATTTAGGAATAAATGTGAAGCGTTTAGTTATTTGGTAGAAGAGATACAGAAAGTAGAAAATATTAAGGTCTTTAGTTGGATTTATGTAAGAAGCTCCTTGACAAGTACAAAGGAACTGTATATCAAAACAAAAAAGCAAAATAGTACAAAGGAAGAGTGGAACGGTTTTTACTTTTTCTAGATGGATTAAGATACAAAACTTGTTGAGATTTGAGAACCAACAAATTTTCTAAATGTAAGTAAGTAGACATATTGACCTATTTCTTGGGGCAGTAATGAACCCTTCTTTACATAAATTAAATAGACATTTTGAAACTTGCACGAGGATAAAACGGTGAAAATGAATGTACATAAATGACAAGTGACTAGTTTCCTTGGAGGATTATTGATACATTCAACACCATTTTTATGCAGAAACTGCTTAACCAGAATGCTTATATTTCAATGTCTTACGCAGGTGGGAATTTCTTCTGGTGCTGCGGCAACAGCTGCCATCAGAGTTGCAAAGAGACCTGAGAATGCAGGAAAGCTTATCGCGGTAAGGACCTTCATTTCTTTTCCTTTGTTTGCAGTACGCGTAGTAAATACACAGAGCCAGTACTTTTAGTAAAAAGTGGATGGAGACATTTTGGTAGCTTGATTTGTAGTCCTTCCTAAACTTAAGTGGCCCGAAACCCGAATGTGTTTTGTACTGTTGTACACACTTAGTCGGAGGTCTTGAACCTTAAGCATTACTTAGGGGTCCCATCATGTGTGAAGTCTTTGTACCCACAGAATGTTTATCAGGTTAAAAAATTCAAGACATAATTTGAATCCAGTGAACTTTAAGATGTGATCTGGTCTTTTTTTGGTCCCAATGTTGAAACTCTTGTACCGGTTGGTGTCTCAACTCGATTGACCAAACAAACTGGTTGGGACTCTGATATCTAAAATCGACTGTGTCCTGACAACAGCAATGCGAACTTGCTCAAAACCCTGATCTTATTAGAATCAACAATTTAATAAGATATATCATTCTTACTTTCCATAAATCGTTATCAATCTTTCACGAAGTGATATTCATCTGATTAAATTTATTTTGTCTGGTTAAACATTTCTCTTATAATCTCGTATCACTATCGAACGTTGCAGGTTGTCTTTCCAAGTTTCGGGGAGAGGTATCTCTCTTCTGTTCTCTTCCAATCAATCAGAGAAGAATGCGAGAACATGCAACCTGAGCCATGAAATTCTCCGCCATCTAAATGAGTTTTTCACTTTTCTTCCTTTTGTATCTACAGACATTCCAGGATGTTTTTTATTTTCTTACTCAGCTAACCTCAAATTGAGGAAAGTTTTGGGTCTGATTATAATTTTTTAGGTATGATTGAAATACAACAAATAATGTTGAGAAATAAAATGAAATGTGTATTATCTTGACATTATTTTTAAGCGTTTCTAGTGTTTTTTTTGCGTAATCCCACTATCATACACATACCTTGCTTTCCCACATAAGTGAAGAAGAGCTCTTAAAATAATGACACATTATTTTCCAATTACTGAAACAATGGTAGGCAAAAATTGTCTACTTGGAAAAAAGATACTCTTGGAAGAGTTTTTGAAATTTTAGATGCAAAAATGCCAGAAGTTAGTTTCTTTTATTTTAGATGCAAACAATGGTAACACAGTTTCAAATGCTTTTAAAAGTTTCTTTAATTTGGTTGTTTGGATAAACATTCAAAAGCAACTTTTTGATTTCTGGAAGCAAAAATACTAGAAGTTAGTTTGGCAACACAATTTTCGAACGACTTTTGGAAGTAGAAAAATTTGCAAAACCTTTTTGTTTATGATTTCTGAAATTGACTTCTACTTCTCTAGAAGCAGAAATCAAAAGTGCTTCTGTATCTAAACAGTTACAAAATTCTTTTTGCTTTAAGTTTTAGAATTGTTTTTGACTTCTGATTCGAAAATGTTATTCAACACTCCTTTTTAGCACTCTCTTTAGCACTCAGGGACACATGTCACTAAAGTACTGGTACATCATATTCAACCAGGACCCATATCACATAGGAACGAGTTCCACACATCCCAGATGAAGGGTCTGGATGGTGTGAGTGCTAAGCAGAGTGATGAATTGAGTGTCAAATAGCTGCTTCTGATTTCTAGGATTGACTTTTAAGAAAGTAGAAACAACTTTCTCTCCAAAAAAAAAAAAAAAATGAAAAAAAGAAAAAAATAAATAAAAGAAAATAGAAACAACAACATTTCTCTTTTCGGTATCTGATTCTCACAATCACTATCTGCCAGAAGGCTGAAGTTAGGGTTGGAGGTTGACGGTACAAAAGGAGGAAAAAAATGATCCTGCAGTGATTCTCACTTCTCACTGTTTGCCTAAAGCTTCTAACAATAATTCGTGAACCGTGTTTTTGGCCCAACTAAAAAAAAATTGGCCAAATTGAATGTGACAAAATACAAGCGCAAAGTCTAAGTTGCCCTCAAAAGTGTGACATTATTAAATTACCCCCCACTAATCTTAATTTTAATCCAACACCAAAACTATCCTAATCAATTTCAGTTTCACTACTTCTTCTTCCTCCTTCCTCCGCCGAAACCTTCCTGGCCAAAATTTTTTTCTTAACGATTCATCGACTTCTTCGTCGATAAAATGTCGCCGAAAAGGAAACCTGCTAGTAAAATCAGTACATCACGCAAGAATGCGATTGCGGGTGATTCTTCTAGTCAAAACGAAGAACACGAAGAAACCGGAGAAGAACGTCCCGACATCGACGAACACGAAGAGGAAAGCCCCCCAATAGATCCTGATATGCGTATAAGAGGGTATTTTACACAAACCCCTTATGAATTCTTTGAGTTTGATTGATAGAAATGCTTTGAATCAATGAATTTGTGTTTTTTTTTTCGAACAGAGAACGAGTTTCGGCTTGGAAAAATTCAAAAATGTCTAGCCGAAACTGTTGTTATTCTCTGCAACTGAAGAACATCTCTGCTCAGAAATTTTAGAATTTCTCTGGGCCGACACTGTAGCTTAGGTGGCAGTTGTGTGCGGTAGTTTCGGCCCATAAAAAATAACATTTCTCTAAGCCGAAACCAACAGTATGGGGTCTGCTAGTTTCGGCCCAGAGAAATTTTTTATCATGTGAGCCGAAACTCTCTCTGTGTAGTATGCTTAGTTGTTGTTTTGGATCGAAATTTGATTGTTTTGTATCAATCATTGATTTTATGATACCACAACAGGAGAGGGGAAGTTACTCCAAATTTAAATGCACAATCACTAGAACCTCGAGTCGGCGACAAAAACATAACGGCTTCGGCAAGGAATAAGAATAGAGGACCGGCTGGGGGGCCCTCTAATCCCTCATCCGGCAAGAGACGATGATTTTTTGTGCTCATTTATTCAGTCTGGGGGGCCTGTCATCCGTGAACCAGGAGACATGCCAAGAAGAGGTGCTAGAGAGGAGGAAAGCGAAGATGAACTTGTTTACGAAGATGAACAAGCTAGGAGAAAAGGAAAGAAGCAGGTTCCCCCAAAACAAAAGAAGGGCTCCAAGAAAGTTCCTGCTCCAATAGAAGCAGATGAAGATGAAGAAGAAGGCAAAAAATAAAGAATTTGAAATGAACATGTACCTTCGGATGATAAGTTCCTTGTTCCAGATGATGAACCCGACATCGGTCTTCCTTGAGATGGAGGGCAAGTGCTCATTGGCTACAAGAAGTCTTGGGCGTTTGTGATCTATCGCATGAAGGTATTTTTCCAAACCTTGGTTGTTGTTTTTATTTTGTCGTGGTGTCGATAATTACGTCGTTTTGGATTACTTAAAACGATGATGTTTGTAGGATCATAAAGATACGGTTTCGACTTTTGAGAAATCAAAACGCCGCTATTTGGGATCTTAATGAGGAATTAGAACCTATCCAAGATTTGGTAAAACAATCAGGATTATATGAAGCAGTCATCAACATCCAGAAAGAGTATGATATGGTGACATGCTCCGCTATGGTTGAGAGGTTTCATCCAGAGGTGTTAACCTTTCAGTTTCCAAAATATGAGGTGGGTTTCACTTTAGATGATCCGGAGAAGGTGCTTGGTCTTGCGGTTAATGGGGTGAATCTGTGTGCGGAATATGAGGTGAAGAATTGGGACCAACTAGAGGTTTTGGCCAACAAGGTTCTTGGTTGGTCTTCAATCAAGACCACTATGGAGTTCCAAAAGGCCGTGGCCGAGAATCAAAACAAGAAGAAGTGCTCCAAGTTCAAGTTGGCTCGTTTGAAGACCGAGTTCGGGGGAACCAAGGAAAGAGAACGAAAAAGAGAATAAGATATAAGGAAGGGAGTAGAAAATCCCGAGCCCCCACGTGGACCCTAAGCACTATAAATACCATGCAGGTGCGTACTTGTTTTACACTCTTGGCGCTGTTTTATTTCCTGACAACACGGGAAATAAGGTGAGCATGCATTTCCTCCAATGGTTGCATCCGTTGAAGGATACAAAGAAGTACGATTGGGGTACGACTACTCTTGTGTATCTTCTTTATGGACTCTCAGTTGCCACAAGATGCAAAACGGTGAATCTCAGGGAGGAACTTCAGCTTACTACAGGTAAACATCGACAAACATTAACGATTTTATTCAATTCAATTCATACACAGAAGCAGTTTAGTCTTAGGCTTTACTAAACATATCTAGGCCGAAACTGGTTCGGCTCTGGTTATTTTGACAAAGTCAGAGCTGAAACTGTTTCGGCTCCTACTGTTGGCTAATACTCTGGGCCGAACCTGTTTCGGCTCTTACTGTTGGATATATGTCTGGGCCGAAACTGCCTCTGTTACTATTTTTGTGCCAAAGCCCCAACGTATAGAGGTTTAATTTTATCGTGTTTTGTGTGTAGGATTTTACCTATGATCATTTTAAAAGCTTGGTTCCAAAACCGGATGACCCTACGAAGATGCCAACAAATCCATTATGGGGGGAAGGTATGTCTACTGCAAGAAAGTGGGTTTTCGAAAAGCCAAGGGAAAGGGGGAAGACTGAGAAATTGCTAGCAATCAGGAAGTCTATGGACAGTTTTGACTTTGATGATGTTGTCTCAACCCATACAAGATTTTGCAAGAGGAGGAACGGAGGAAGTGCCATCCACATCACTCGCAACCTACTACGAACCAATTTGGTATCCAGGAGGGAAAGTTGTGTACGACCCAAGAAGGATTCTTCACCAAATGGGACTAATACAAAATGTTCCGAGAGAGAATGAGAATAAGTTTACGTTGAAGCCTTTAAGTGGTGCAAATGCAACAAAAAGCACTTTTTATACATGGTTCCCCAAATATCACCCGACACCGGCCTATGATGAGTGGAACAATCGTTATGAGAACCGACTTCGGGTGGTGCCTTCCATATGGATCCCACTTATTTTAATGAGGGGAGTTACATGAGAATTGCTTTCGACGTGGATGACCAAGAGCGATGATATGCTGACTGGTATGCCCAATAATCTCATCCTTTCGTCATTAATCTGGCTCAACAAGACATTGTGGATGCCGAAGAAGCTCAGAGGGTTGCTGAGGAAGAAGCTCAGAGGGTTGCTGAGGAAGCTGAGAGGGAGGCTCAGAGGCAGGCTGCTCGGGATAACATCATGTCGACTGCGGGAGAATGGAAGAAGATGTGTATGACCATGGTAAGTGTTTTCGATTGATTTTGTAAGTGTTTTTTTTTTTAATGTCAAACTATACTTACTAATATTATTATTTGAATGGCAATAGGTCAAGCAAGGAACCGCTCTTTTGAATAAAGTGGGAGAAAAAATCAGGTGCAAAAAAGAAGGACTAACGGTGGCAGAGCAAGAAGGCCGTCGCGGATTTGACCAAAATCTTTCGAAAGGGTGAAGTATCTCTTTGGGAGGAGGCCCCAAAGAAGACCAAGAGGAGTCGGCAAGAAGGCGAAGAAGGTACAGGTGGAGGCAACAATGGACAAGGTTCTGATGATGGACCGGAAGACGGTCGTGGTGGTAGCCGTGGGAAAAACAAGAGAGGTCGTTAATTAGTCTTTTAAACAATGATGGTTTATGGTTCTGTGTTTAAGTACATTTGAATTGGTTATGGTTCTGTTTTTAGTACATTTAGATCGGTTATGGTTATGTTTTTTAGTACATTTGAATCGGTTATGTTAGTTTCTATGTTAAGTACAATGGCGTGTTTCATATATATGTGTGCATGTTTGGTGTGTTTTGCGTACAAGTTCTTAGAAGATTGAAAACTTGTTTATTATTTGCTTCCCAGAAGCAGTTTCGGCTCTTCAGGCATATTATAAACCTGGGCCGAGAATGTTTCGGCCCA
>JAJJMA010057043.1:0-14220 GCA_023529015.1 Papaver nudicaule
GACACTCACTAACACATTAACAATCCTTACACTCTCATACACTATTACCCTCCCTCAATCTCAGGGAGTCTTGAAGAGAAACCTTGAGATTGCATTAACAATCCTTACACTCTCATACACAGTATAGTCAATGCAAGAGTTGGTGTAGTAGATAAAGTAGTTACAACAACAGTTGTTGGTGTAGGAGAAAGCATTCAGCAGTAACATCAAGATGAGGTGATGTGATAGCAAGATGCAGTAGTTGTGGAGTTGAAAAAACAGCAACAATAGCACAGAAATGTTGATGTAGTAGGTGGACAGAAATTTCTTCCAGAAAACACTCTCATATCACAGCTGCACTCTTCTTGACTGTAGTAGTACACAGAAATAGTAGTGCAGCAACACTAGTAGATGAATTTCCAATCAGTACATCAACAGTAGAAATTGTTGATGCAGACTCAACACATTCAATGTAGTTGCCCAGAAAGATGCAAGCAGTGATGAGGTGTTGCTGTAGTATCATGTAATCTAGTCATCAATTACTCATATGTAGGTAAAATGTTGCAATAGACGTAGACAATTGCTGGAACTCCATAAAAACGTAGACACCAACAAGAACTCCATGTACTGATAATTTGAGAATGCACTTAAGTATTTTGCAAAGATTCTGCACATATTAAGAACACCAGGAACTCTAACAAACCTTCAGCTCAGTAATCTGTCACTACACTTGTAAAGTGAACACAACCTTTTCTGACTTGAGAGAACACCACCAGCAGGAATATCAACTGCAGTCACTAATCCTCCATGTTTTATTGTAAAACAGGGAAAACAGAAATCAAAGATAACAAAGGCAGAGTTCCACAAGTGGACAGAACCACTCACTGCTAAATCAACAATCAAATAGCAGAGTTCTTCAAGTAGATAAACCACTCAATTATTTATGTACACACCATAAAGCAAGCAGAGTTTGATGAGTGGAGAAACCACTCACTGCAAGCAGCAACTAGGAAGCCAAAACAGAAGCTCCAAGCAAAGTAACTCATCTTCAGGAAGGATGAGCCAAATGAGAAACCACAATGCAGAGTTTGCCAAGTGAAAAACATTCACTAACTGCAGATGAATAGCATAAGAACTATGCAGAACCAAGAAAGTCAACTGAATCACTTGAGAACGAAACAACTCAAGTAGGAATGTTCCAAGAACAGGTGAAAGAAAGCAAGATTTGAGAGTAGAAACGAGATTGGAAGGCAATATTTCTTGTTTGAGGTAGGAAGGAACTGTAAATTGAGTTCACAGTGAAGAAATGAGAACAAAATGTTCTCAAGAAAACAAATCTAAAGCAAGACAAAGTTCGGAAAATTCAGATCCATTGAGAATGGAAGAAAATGAAATCGAAAATTGAGATTTCATTGAAAACAGATCTGAAGTAAAACAGTAATCAGGATCTAATTGAACTAAAGTTCAATAGAAAATGTTCTTAAATTGGAACAAAGAAAGCTCATAGAGCAGGAATTCAAGAAAAAGAAAGCTCATAGAGCAGATAGCAAAGGAAGCTCATAGAGCTGAGATCAAAGAGAAAGAGCTCATAGAGCTAAAATCCAACAAAGCGCATAGAGCTGAAATCAAGAAAGCTCATAGAGCTGAAATCAATACCGATGTATAACATACGGTAAAACAATGCTGAATATCAGTCTTACATGTTGAAAGAAGCATCAATGCTGAATATCAGTCTTACATGAGCTAGATCTAAAGATCTTTGAAAAAGAGCACGAAGCTCGAATGAAAAACAAGTACTGAAGAACAGTACTAGGACAAAGTAACAATCAAAGAAAGCAAAAACAAAGAACAGACTGAGTAAGAATCAGTACCAGAATTCGCTGAAGTAGATTTGCAGAACACCAAAAACAAAGCAACAAAGTAGATCTTCGAGAGGCAGGAAGCTATAAGCAGCAGTGATGAAGAAGATCTGTCGAAATGGAAAAGATAGCAGTGGAAGATGAGAAAAAGAAGAATGAAGTGAATATCTGTGTTAGAAGTTTAATGGCGGAAGTAAAAGAACTTAGGTCATCAGGCCCTTATGGCTCTGATACCATGATAACATTTGAAGATCTACATTGTGATAAAAGTATCTGTTTATTAAAAGATTGAAAAGGATAACATTTACAGACACAGGACATGTGAATATATAGACTCGACTGTAGCTGACGGTGGAGGATAAGACTAGACAGACTGGCACACATGTGCTGTACACGCTCACATACAGGCTGTCACACATGTGACTTGCACATTCAGATTTCTCTCATCATCTGACAATCCTTACACTCTCTTGACACTCACTAACACATTAACAATCCTTACACTCTCATACACTATTAGTATCCAGATAAACCTGCTAAAATCATCCACGAGGATGATATTATGTATACATAATCTGAACACTAGAGAACGGGTGTTGGTTGACATTCATCATAGTGAACAAGCTCTAATGGTGTTGAAGTTGTTGTAGTAGACATACTAGATAAGTATGCTTACCTAAATGGCAGTGATGGCGTAAAGTTGAAGCTAATGTGTTTGACAACTGAATAGTACCATCCTACTGTGCGCGTATGTTTGAGAACTGAATCTGACAGGTGTCTCTTTTATGCTACATGGAGTAAGGTGCTAACATGGATGTAAAAGAAATATGAGTTTTACCTTCAGAAGAAACTATCTTAATAGGACAAAGATTCTTTCTCTCTTTCCCTTTGTCCAACACTTTTCTAGTCTCCAAATCTTTGATAACAAAATTTGTTGGTGAAAAGGTATTTGTATAAGGATTTCTTTGACAAATTTCACCAAGCTGAAATTCTGAATTTGTTGTACCAAAATTAGATTCCCCAGTTAAGGAAATGGCGAAAAAATAACCATTTCCAACCATCATCTTGTCAAATCCAGTGTAAGGAGATGAGAAAAGCAATAACTCATATTTGTTACTCATTTGTATAGTAGTATAAGAGTCAGGTACCTAATTGATGAATTCTGGTACCACATAAGTAAAATTCGCATAAGAGATTGGCAGACCAGTGAAAGCTACATGTTCTTGAGAATCCTCAAGAATCAATATCTCTATCAATTCATCATCTTCAATGATCTTCAAACAAAAAAAAAAAAAAAAAAAAAAAAAAAATTTTTAAATTTTTTTTGTGGAAAATATTTAGAAGTTCTATATCGAATAATTACATTTAATCTCAGAATGACCTACTTTATTCCAAGTCGGACATTCCAAAGAGGAATAGTCAACATATGGTGTAGATCTCATTTGATTTTTGTTACTAAGAAGATATTTTCTCAAAAATAGACTAATTAGAAGTAGGATTGGAACTCCTAAAAGAATTAGAAAAGTGTTAGGGAATTGTACGGTCAAACCCACTAGCGTTAGTATGTCAAGCTGGTTGTCAGTTTTAGGTGTCAAAACTCAATCTTGATTTAGCCTACTAGAGTTTAGATTTCGGAATTGGGATATAGACAAAGTAGTAGAGACCTTGAAGACGAAGACTGTGAATACAAAAAAGACATCAATTATTCTTCATCGACAAAAGGTTAGTAGGAGTTATGACAATTATGAAAATTCTTCTATTCTACTTATTATATCTTTCGAAATAGTCGGCTACTTTAGTAGAGATACTAATAGCGATTGAGATCGTATTCTTGTCTACATGACCCTGTGTTATGTTGGTATTTGTTCCCACGAATACTAAGTTTATAAGAATGCATGAGATAGATTCGATACCATTTGTCCATTGCAATGGTTTGCTTGCAAATCACTTGTTGGATATGGGTGAATCTAAAGGAGTACTCTTGAGCAAGAGTCCAATGGATTATAGCTGAGGGCGTCTAACACGTCTAACTACTGGCCCAGCCCAGAACTTCCAGCGGATCCAGTTAAACCCTAATTCTGAACTACGACGGTTCATGAACCGATTCGTGAACAGTGACTTGGGAATTCTCCTGAGTTCCAATGCATCAATTTGTACACGTACATGTACGTGAACCACATATTCGATGTATCTGGTCGGAATTCAGAAGGGCGGTTCCCGAACCGTCCAAGGTGAATATTCTTTGGAATTTTCACACGGGTTAAACTCTGACTCCTTTATCTCTTAGTTGGACTTGTTTATCACAAAATATCTTATGTGGTCCATCTAACGAATCTCAATGAGTCAATAAGATAAAGATTATCTCTGGTCTGTTGGATTTCTATCTTGAAGTGTTTGTGAGCTAACAAAACACTTGGCAGATAAATGTTAAAAGAATTCCAATTGAGATAAATCTCTGTTTACTTGGTTTACAAGTTAGGGTTTCCTAAACTTGTGGGAAAAGTAACTAGTTGCTTAATTCCAAAGCAACCTATCTTATTGAGTGCTATATAAATAGAGGATTATGGGACGAAAAACCGCAAGCATCAAGCATTCGTGAGAGTTGGGAAGCACAACTAGGAATGCTTGTTGTGGTATAATCATCCTCTATTAGGTAGCAGTTCCTCTATGGGAATTACCTAACGACTATAAAGACTTCTCTTGAGAGTTGGGAAGCACAACTAGGAGATTGAGACCTTAGTGGTTGAAATCGGAGTAACCCGTAACCTTGGTAACCTGATCACGTTCTTGTCTATTCTACGGTCCTTCTCTTCTGATATAAGGCCATTCAAGAACTGATACGTTACACACAGGGTTGAAAGGAAGCAACGCACGGCTGCACTCGGTGTTGTAAGACCTAGTTAACTCCAGTTGTATAAGTTTCTTAAGTTATTGTTCGTTTACAACTGAGGTAGAGACAAGTTGGGCATAGTTTACTCGGTTTACTTTCCAGCCCCCGCTTGTAAGTAGATTTCCGTATGACCTGGGGAAATCCGAAAGAAGTCACTTTGTGTATATCAAACTGATAGAGGAAAGTTCAAACATACAGTTGATAATTGAGGTTGCATAGCCGGAATTATTAACACAAGCCTTTAACAACGGTTAAAGCAACTCCTAGGCCTGTAAAGGACGTCAGCTAGGGGAATCAAGTGCGTGACGATCTGTGGGGATCTAGAGACGTAAGGAGTGCGACAGTAGCCAGTTCACTTGGAGGGTTCGAATTGGTCTTTGCTACATCCCAGGTCGAAGTCTTATAGTAGGCTAGTGTTTGTAGGCAGTTTGTACTGTGCGGTGTTCTATCTAGACGAGGTCCCGAGGTTTTTCTACAGTTGTAGTTTCCTCGTTAAAAAAATCTCTGGTGTCTTGTGTGCTTTACTTTCCGCATTGTATTCTCTGATTATATAATTAAACCAAACACAAGAAGTATGTTATTAATAACCTGATTGTTGTCCCCAATCCATCATTGGATTTAGCAAGACCTTGTCTTGTGTTGGACTGATCCTTGAGATCCAAGCTCAGGTTACAGATTTGGATATTGATTTTTGAGATCGTCCAGATCTGACCATAAGACTCACGAGCCCAAACGAAAAGTTGGTTGTATTTCGGTACCCCTGCTTTTTCAATTGGAATCAGAGCCGGTGAACACATATAAGACATAACTGTCTGTGTTTATCGCGGCTTGTGAGTTATGGAACAAAGCATAAGAGCTTGTAACGTACCACCAAAATTTGATGGCACAAACTACCTATGGTTGAAGACTGCAATGAGATCGTGTTTGCAAGCCCGGGATTTCAAAACCTGGGTTTATGTCGAAAAGGGATATACACCACCTACTACCCTCATTGGTGAAGTATCTGTCCCCAAAGACATTGCGGACTACGATGACGTGGAAACTCTCGCCGCTAAGCAAAACTATGATGGGCTTAACGCTATCATCCATACAGTAACACCTAATCTTTTCCATCACGTGGCCACATGTGCAACCTAGCAAGAGGCTTGGATTAGATTAAGGACCGTGTTTGAAGCGGATTTAACAGAAAAAGAAGCTAGACTTCAAAACCTCATGTCTGACTAGGAGAACCTTCAAATGCTTGAGAACGATACCTTTAAGGAATTTAACCACAAATTGTCTGAGATAGTAAATGCATGTCACACGTTAGGCAAATCTATACCGGAAAGAGACATTGTGTGTACAATTCTGAGGTCATTACCCTTAAGGTACGAGTCAAAGAAACATGCCATCCAAGAAGTACATGGTTTAGACATAACAAGAAGTGACCTTGTTGCTAAGCTAAAGATCTTCGATCATGAGAGAAAAGATGAAAAATCTATTGCTTTTGAAGCTGTAAGCACTCCATGTACCTCCTCTCCACTGAAATTGTCATGGGCTGATGAGTGTGAAAACCATGACAATGAAGAAGTGGACACTGAACTGTCTCTGATTACACAGCAACTGAAAGATCTTCTTAGATCTAGAAGAGACAGGCAATTCAGGAGCAGAGGATCCTTACCAGCATTGAAACATAATCCTGACCGGGAAGAGGATGATCTAGCTGATGTGCAATGTTTCAAGTGTCGAGGCTTTGGACACATGAAAGACATATGTCCTAGTAAGGAATACCATAAAAGGGATAATGCTCTCTCAGCTCGATTCGATGATATGCCTGACCAGCATGAATTCGAACTAGATCATGAAGAAACTGTTTTAATGGCAGGGACTTCAGATGAACGATCTAAACACGATGATTTGAAAAACATTTTAATTCATCAGTTGATCAGTAAGAGCGAGGACCTTGTTCAAGAAAACAATCAGTTAAAATCTGATCTTGAAAAGGTAGAGAAAACCCTTCTCCTGAAAGATCATGAACTTGAGAATTTGAGTAGTGATCTCTCATCAACTTTATCGATTAAAGATAAAGAAATTGATGCCCTAAAGAATGATCCTCAAAGGCTGTCTGGTAGCTCAGATAAAGTAGCAACAATGTTATTTGGTCAAAAAGCCTTTGGAAACACCAATGAGTTAGGGTTCAATAGTAACACATACACCAAGAACAACACTTTCATAATGGCTGGATCCAGTCCTCCATCTAATGAAAAACACAAGGGTGTACCTGAGAAAGCTAAAAATCAGGATGAAAAACCTTCCAAGAGTTGCCACTACTGTGGAAAATCTGGACATGTCCAAGGAAGGTGCCGGCTGCTTAAGGGAAATAAGAAAGCTCTAAACAAGTTTCAAGCCGATATGGATAGAATGAACAAAGCCCTAAAGAAATTCAAAGGAGCGTTGAAAAACGTGGAAAGTTCAAGAGGAAATGAAAAGGGTAAGAAAAACTCTCAACCCGAATCAGTCTCTAGCAACCACTCTACAATCAACACCCCGTGTGAGTCTAACACTCACACTCCAACTGCTTAATCGCAGTTAGGGATGCATCCTCACATTATGACTTGTATGTGTGAGGCATGCAGTTGATATTAGGAACTCGTTCCTGGTATGGTGGTTGTTCAAGTCACTAGTAGAAATACTATAAACATATTCCCAAAGAGTTCTACTCCATGGAAATTTTGTTTCAGACTGTATAAACTCTGCCCGACAGAGTTCAGGGGTTTTAGTTTGTGAACCGGTTCGTGAACCGCTCGCGTCAAAAAACTGGAAGATTCCCTTAAGTCTTTCAGATAAACTAAAACTCACTCCTCTTGAAAGAGATATATATTGAAAAAGCGGGGATACCGAGATATACCACCAACTTTTGTTTTCGTGAACCTAGTTGATTATGGTTGTTTGAACGATCTCACAAATCAATATTCAAACAACAACCTGAGTATAGTTCAAAGAACCGAACCGTAACAAGAACGTAGTTCTCGTAAATCTCAATAGAGATGGATTCACTCAAAGGTTATGAATCAACAAAACTTCTATTATATAGATCAAAGACAATATAATGAGGAAGGGAAAAGTAATGCAAGACACCAGAATTTAGTTAAGGAGGGAACCGCAAACCTAGCAGAAAACCCCGGGACCTCGTCCAGACGTGAACACCCTTAGTATGAACGGTATACAGACGCTAGCCTACTCTCAGACTTCAGACTGGACTGTATCGAGACTGAATTCACCCTACAATTCAGCTACCAATGTGCTCCTACGTCTCTTGGCTCCCGCAGTAGCCTACATACTTGATTCCCCTAGCTGATGTCCTTTACAGGCCTAGGAGTTGCTCCACTTCCCTTCGTGAAGACTAGCGCTACCCTGCCTCTAACAGGACGCCTAAAAGTATCCAAGTAATCAAAAAAGAATACGATTGTGATTTCCTTTAGACTTAAAGTCAAGATTAATGGAAATCGATATGTTGAATAGGGCTTATTGATCTAGCCTAAACGAGACGGACTTAGTATGAAACCTAGTTCGTGAATTTGCTTTGGGAACTTCTAGGGTTTACGATACAAGATCTACCTTACGAAGTTTCTATCAAATCTTGGTCGTGATAAAATTGAAAGTATTTAATCAACCCAAGATTAACTTCCGACCTGTGCTTCACGATCCTCAAGTGAAGTCTTTCAATAGTCGTAGTCCAAAAGGACTTAGAGATGACGACCAACCTTTATGCAAGGATACACAGATGTGTAGAGGATTGATATTGTATCTTGCAGAAGGTCATCTATTTATAATGATCACCAAGGGAGGCTTTGCTTAAAGTTTAAGCAACCTTGAGTAGGGCTCAAGCAAGTTCCGGAACTAGGAAAGTTCATAGCTTGATTACCCATTCTCAATCTTCTAAGAACTTTGGACTAAGCCAAAAGTTAAAGAAGACTCAACCTTGTTTGAAGGTTCGCGACTTCTGGTCCAATGCTTGTTTGGACATCGCTTTGCGACTTCTGGTCCAAATACTTTGTTTGAACATCGCTTGGATTAAGTTGTTGAATTCCATGGGCCAAGTAATGACAAGTCCGAGAACTAATCATGCCTAGACCGAAAACTTCAAGATATGGAGTTTGGAAGTTTTCGCATGGCTTATATTAACGCGTTCATAGAGCAGTCAATAGAGTTCAGGAGAATTCTTGAACTTGTATGTACGCGTTCATGAACGCGTTCATACAGACTTAGCTCGTTCTCTGAAATGCCAAAAGCAACACATGTACGCGTTCACCGTTTGGGTCATTTCAAGAGACAACTCAACATACTCTACCTATACATATTATCACAAGTGTGACAAATGCAAAGGCGAAAATCCTAGAATACCTTCGGATCATATAAACAACATCATAGACTATTGGTATGATAGAAATGGTAAAAACGATATGGAAAGGAAAAACCTTTCTAACCTTCAGCGAGGACATTATGATTTATCAATTAGTAAGCCCCGGTCTTCGTCTTCATCAGTCTTCGTCTCGATTACCTAAAAATATCCTAGTCCGAGGTTGTAGAGTAAACTTATCAAGGATTTTGTTTTTGTCTCATAAACTTGACATCTGACTTGAGATTGCAACATCAGTGGGTTCAACCGAGCAATGCTCTAACAATCTCCACCTTTGTCAATTTTAGTGACAAAAACCAATCTTACATATGGATTAAAAAAGTAAAATCTTTTAGCCCTAACCATAGTGTACTTGATCTTCTTGTAATCTTCAGTGTCTTCAGATAAGAGTGTTCCTGCAAGCGAAGATTCAAGGTAGAGATAACAAACTCAAAGTCACCACACATCTTGGTTTCTAGAAGGACATAGTCCAACAAGAGTTTGTTATGCAATTGAGTAGTATGTAAAACTTGTAAGCATATTGCATCGATGCTTCAAGATACTACACAATTTGATATGTTCTCCCCCTTACTCAATACACTAACTTTTGCTTTGACATGACAAGCACATCGATTTTACTCCCCCTATGACAATGCCGTAAACAATTGTCGTAGTAGATAGAAAGATTTTACTCCCCCTTACTACAAGATTTCTCCCCCTTTTTGTCATAAAATAGACAAAGAAAAGAAATATAGGAATCCTCATAAAATCACAATAATCAATGTAGACAAAGGTATACATACCTGAAACGAGAGATAAAAAGATGAAATTCTCTCGTGGATTCCATAGCCGCACTCCCCAAAAATATATTACCATGAAGCACAAGTTCAAAAGAACTCTCCCTCATAATGTGTCATTCCATAAGGAACAACGCGACTACCTTCCCAAGCAAGGTTTTAGAATAAATTCTAGGGGTACAATTTTCACAAGTGAAATTGTAGATATGTTTTTCTTTCCTAGCCAGTTACGGTCAAATAGGAATTCAAGGTTTAATCTTCCTACTTTCTCAGAGAGTTTCGGTCAACCATCGCCTTTAGAGAAAACATTAGGTTACCCCTTCCTAGTGGTTGTAAGACTAAGAATTAAAGGTACAACATTTAATCCAACGGAGTTCAACATTGTAGTCTATGAGGTACCTTATTATCAAAAATCGTCTCCTCTTAGCCATAAGAGTCAGAAGCATGGATTTTGATAATCTATCATGAACTGCTTTACCCGAACGGGTAGTATGGCTAAAAAAACAAGTTCACGGTTTTGCAATACATTCATAAACATAATCAATTAAGATCAAGCATTATCATCAATTAAGATTTTAATTTAATAACCTCAATTAATTGATGAAAAAGAAAACATGGAAGTAGTACAAGCAAAGCATGCTTAAATCAAAAGATGACTACTTCTAGCATGGTGATTACCTAAACCCTAAGGAAAAGACAAAAGCTTTTTAATAAGGAGTTAACTATGCCATAAGACTATTGACAAAACTATCAATATCCGTTGTTCCCTCAACAAGAGTTGTGCTCATGGGAACATACGGTTCGTGAAACTTCTGATTGAGACTGTTAAGAAAAGCTTCATGTTGTTTTACCATAGCTTCTTGTACCTGCAGTGGTTTCAAAAATACTTCTCAAAGAACTTGAACTTTTCTTCTAGTTTCTTTGCATTCTTTTACAATAGCAACAATTTTGTGGTTCTTGGGAGTATTGGATCCAGGTTTCTTCATCTTTTTCTTCTTAGTTTTCAAAAGATTCTTCTTGGTTTCCTTTGGAACCATAGTAACCTCATCAGTTTTAATGATAGTAGGTTTTTCACCATTGGTGATAGAGAGAGTGTTTGAATAATCCATGAACACGTTCGTGAGATGAAGGACTATTACCCAAGAGGTTTTCTGGAAAGGGGTTTCCGAAAATTAAAAAAGATAATATAGGAGAGTTCCTCAAGAAGGAAGTCAGTTCCGAAAACGTGCAATTCAAGAGTTAACGATCGGTTCCTTTGTTCACAAGTAATCGTTAACCTAAGGATTCAATGTGTCCCAATACAAGATTTTATTCATTAATCACCATAGATCCTTTTAAGTTTAAATATCAATGGTATGATTAAACACATATCTAATTGCATGATCTCGAGTAGAGGTCCTTTTCTTCTCATGGATCCTGTTCTCGACTCTTGCCTTAGGAGGGGGAGAGTTGGAAACTACTCAGAGATTATTGATATCCACATCGAGTCATTACATTTTGGACTCTTATTTGATGTGTTAGCAAAACAATTCTTAGGATGACAATTGTGACAACCACTTTAGTGTTTTCTGGTCACTAACCATCAGGAAAATTGGTCACATAACCAATTGAGCGTGGATACATCTTTTTGGAGCTTAGATCAAAAATTGTTAGAGATGGGAATTATTGTCAAATCCCTTGATTACACATATGGTTTTAACAAACTTACAAGGGCCTCCACAAATGAATAAGCACATACTAAAGACAGGAGGTAACCATTGTGTCCGTTATATGTGCACAAACTTTGTTCTCGGACTTAGAACAAAATCGCACATTCACTTTCACATTAGAGAGTGAAAGGATGAACAAGTTCTTGCTCATTCTCTTGAACGGTGTTTTTCTCCTCTAATCTAGATTTCTTAGTTCTAATCCTTTTTCTTCTGACATGATGAAGTTCATCTCTTTTTAAGAATCTTTTGTTAGAAGAAGAGAACGTACCTTTCATTTCCTTCTTGTGATATGATTCATGAATCATCTGCAGTGAGTTTGATAGCCTGGTTGCTCTTCTTTAGAGTTTGTTGACATATCTAACCTTTTTCTTATAGCGATAGCAATGAGAGTAGATGCGACCTTTCATGCCGCAATAAGTACATTTTTCGAGCAATTCTGGTTTTTTAGAACCAAGTGATGCCAACAGAATCTTTCACGTTCAAGACATTGTTGTCAGGGATATAATCAATAGTCATTGCACAGAGTGCACAGTTTTCTATTTCTTCTTCCGATTCATAGAAATCTGAAGTATCGTCTAAAGTAGCTGCAGCAAGTGCTTTTCCTCCCGTGTATCTTTTTTTGTTTGCACAATTAGATGCAAGATGACCAAAACCTTTGCACGTAATGCATTGAGGCATATCATCATCCACAATTTCTAACTATTCATTGGAAAAAGTTTTTTGTGGTTGTCTGTTCGATGAGGGGACATCTTTAATAAAACGTTTATTTCGTTTTTTCAGGAGATCTCGAAACTGTCTTGTAATATAAGACACTAGTTGAGACTCATCATGTTCTGATATAATCTGATCTTCAGAGTCATTAGAATCTTCTAAGGCTTTGAACGTTATATTATTAGGCTTTATATCTTTGTCAAAGATTTTAAGCTTAGCGATTAGATCACCCTTTTTTATATCATAACCATATGACTCCTGGATGACATGTTTCTTTGAATCATATTTAGAAGGTAGAGACTTAAAGATTTTTCTCACAATTTCTCTTTCCTCAATTGTTTTTACAAGCGATTGCGTGGCATTAATAATTGCAGAAAGTTTGTGATTGAAATCTTCAAAGGTTTCTTCATCAGACATTCAGAGGTTTTCCCAATCTGATGAGAGAATTTGAAGACAAGCTTCTTCTCTGAAGTGTTGCCTTCAAATATGTTTTGCAGAGTTTCCCAGGCTTTCTTTAATGTACTACACGTAGATACATGATGTTGAAGATCTGGGGTAACTGCATGAATGATCGCATTAAGCGCATCTGAATCAATCTTAGCATATTTTCTTTCATCATCAGAATATTGTGAGGGAGTTTTATCCTTTACAACATCACCGATTTTGATAGTGGGTATGGTAAACCCATCTTGCAGAAAGACCCAACACTGATAGTCTCGAAAAAAAAAGCGCATGGCGGATTTCCACCATAGATAGTTTGTGCCATCAAAAACTGGTGGAACGGTCACATTAGCAGAATAATTTATGTTCATAGTTCACGAAAGCGTCAAACACAGACAGTTATGTTTTTTGCAAGGTGTTTGCCGGCTCTGATACCAACTGCAAAAGCGGGGATACCGAGATATACCACCAACTTTTTGTTTTCGTGAACTAGTTGATTATGGTTGTTTGAACGATCTCACAAATCAATATTCAAACAACAACCTGAGTATAGTTTAAAGAACCGAACCCTAACAAGAACGCAGTTCTCGTAAATCTCTATAGAGATGGATTCACTCAAAGGTCATGAATCAACAAACTTGCAATTACTTCTATTATATAGATCAGAGACAATATAATGCAGAAGGGAAAAGTAATGCAAGACACCAGAATTTTGTTAACGAAGAAACTGCAAACCTAGCAAAAAAACCCCGGGACCTCGTCTAGATGTGAACACCCTTAGTATGAACGGTATACAAACGCTAGCCTAATCTCAGACTTCGGACTGGACTGTATCGAGACTGAATTCACCCTACAAGCAATTCAGCTACCAATGTGCTCCTACGTCTCTTGGCTTCCACAGTAGCCTACGTACTTGATTCCCCTAGCTGACGTCCTTTATAGGCCTAGGAGTTGCTCCACTTCCCTTCGTGAAGACTAGCGCTACCCTGCCTCTAACAGGACGCCTAAAAGTATCCAAGTAATCAAACAAGATTACGATTGTGATTTCCTTTAGATTTAAAGTCAAGGTTAATGGAAATCGATATGTTGAATAGGGCTTATTGATCTAGCCTATACAACTTTACCTCCAAACGCGAGACGAACTTAGTATGAAACCTAGTTCGTGAATTTGCGTTGGGAACTTCTAGGGTTTACGATACAAGATCTACCTTACGAAGTTTCTATCAAATCTTGGTCGTGATAAGATTGAAAGTATTCAATCGACCCAAGATACAGGATGGAATTTAACTTCCGACATGTGTTTCACAATCCCCAAGTGAAGTCTTTCAATAGTCGTAGTCCAAAAGGACTTCGAGATGATGACCAACCTTTATGTAAAGATACACAGATGTGTAGAGGATTGAGATTGTATCTTGCAAAAGGTCATCTATTTATAGTGATCACCAAGGGAGGCTTT
>JAJJMA010057049.1:6706-21398 GCA_023529015.1 Papaver nudicaule
ATGGCTGATAAACATATGCGCGAATGTATGTTACCGCTCTACGACCGATTTGATGCGCCATATGTTATTACCGTATATACTCTGTGTAAGAACGAAAAAATCAACCCTTGTAAGAATTAAAATTCACGGAACCATATACATAATCAAAAACTCACTGGATAGTCAACATAACAACTATGCAAATGTCAATAAGATTTCTTCTAACATACGATGAAAGATTTATAAAAGAAAGAGATTATATGAATGTAACACGGGCATAAAAAACACCAAACCCCAATGATATTTGTAACTATAATAATTTCAAAACCAACATCTGGCAATAACCATAATAATTTCGTTGAGATGTCTTTCCTGTGCTCAACGAACAGCATGGCAATATCAATCTCTATTCAACGTAAGATGTATTTGTAAGCATGAATTGTAATAATTTCCCACAGTTTTCCATCTCTACTAATACTATTCTTGTTCAATAAAAAGTTAATAGTCACTTTAATTAAGATTATATATAGTTTTACTGCTAACAAAACCATCACAAAAACACTTCCCTGTGAGCCCATTTGGAAAGAAAGAAAAACGTATATCGGTTATCCTCTCACCTCCACTCTTGCATGTCAGAATTTGAAACTACAACGACCACAAAGGCACTTTTTTATATCGTCAAGTCTACATTCCTCGACATTTACTTATACATTCAAGCACCATCTTATGTAGACCAAGTGCCTCAGCCTGAAAAATACACATACCTCGTCAATAAGAGGCATGAAATACCCAAAAGAGCACCTCACACAATCGAAAAAATACCCAAAAGAGCAAGGCCATGGAAATCAGACTACGTCTATTGAACACCACAAACCTGGTTCTGCTCAATTGGCAGCACTACAGCAAGCACATCTGACTAAATTCATCCATGGAAGAGAGATTATTCCAGAAAAGTTCTCATTAGCATATCACTATCAGTTATTGAAAATAGATGATTAGGAACAAATTATGTAGCCTTACACGCTATGACTGCTCCAGTAAGTTATGCATATCCAGAGATGCATTAGAAGCATAGATAATTATGTAGCCTTACACGCTATGTTCTCATCCTATACAGGGAGACTGAACAAAAGAATGGTAGAACAGATAATAAATCGAAAGGCCGCTTTTCTTCAGATGGGAGTACGAAAGTTTCTAATGCTTGCCGTGATTTGCAACATGATAAGCAACTAAGAACAAAATACACACTATTCTAGGAATACGAAAGTTCAAAATATCTGGGAGTGTTAGTCTTTGGCATACATAAGGAGAACAAAGAGAATTAAGATTCCAAGTATGCACCTTCACTTTCTCATCGCAGATGTGCTCTGGTGTTAATGAAAGAGGTTTCTCCATCGCGCCCAAGCAGAAAACCTGCAGTAGTTCATAACAAAAGTAAGTTAAATTTTTAATTTCCCCAATCCATCTTAAATTCGCTGCAGCGTTAAAAAGAGGTGATAAATGAAGTTTAATAAATGAATTTCTAATCCAATTGTCCTCCCAAATTATGTCAATGATATAATATCATCTCCATGCAAGCTCCTTAAGAGTATTATCATCAATCTGGATGGGCAGTCCATCACATCAGAAAATATTCATTCTTTCTAGCCAGGACTACATACTTTAGGGAAGCAGCTCAACTACAAAAGGGAAAAGTGAGTGTGTGTGACCATTGATTTTTTTTGTACTGATCTTTCATGCGCAGATGTATTAATCATATTCATATTCTAGGAGACCCTGAATCATCTCACCTAAAAGAGTTAACTGGCAGTAGCAGTGCACATGTCACGAACCCGTACAGAGCAACCAAGCATTCAATAGCTATACTAAACTTACAAAACAAAAATAATTATTTGCTGGTACTACCTGCTAATCGGTTAACCATGTTGAAATTGAAGAATTCATCAGCAGAGCAACAATGAGAACTCAGACAATAGGGATACAAAGTTAACTTATGGTGCTGGTGCAATAGTCGCCTTATACAATCCAATTTAATTATTCCTAAACAAATCAAAATTATTCAGAAATTAAAAACTCCACATAAGGACATTCAGATTCAAGAACATATGATGCATGAATACAATGGTAGAAGAGATAGCAAGAATAAAACAAATCTGTGAAAGTTTATTCTTCGGTAAATATACTGAGAATATTTTTTTCTAATGCCAATCTAAAAAAGGATTTCAGAGCAATCGGAAAAGAACCCATGAAACAATCCAACCTCTCTTTTCATCATTTTCATTCCAAGAGCAAGTCTTGATGTACAATACTTCTTGCATGGAGTAAACATTTCCATTTCCATCTCTTGCTTATAGTTATCCCAAGGATTAACTTTCGCATTCTGCAATTTGGACAATATAGGCAATACTATTCATTGACGAAACTCATTATTTCTCCTAACATGGTGAATGTACTGAAATCCTGATTGAAAATGAAATCACTTGACGTGATGCATTTCACTTGTGATGCCATCTTAATGCGATTTTGCCAATCTGTGTCGGATTCAAAAAATGGCATTCAGTACTCACAAAAGTAAAGCAAACTCTGCAAAACAACATAAACTGTAGATCGTCGATGAAAACTCGATATAGCCAAATTTAATCGCCAATAAAAGAATTTTTGGGTTGTAAAATCAATTCTGCTCCACATGGAACAAATACAAAACATAAAATACATGGATTCCAAACACAATCATACAAACCCACACGAAAAAAAATGGGATCCTTAAACCTAAAGGATGTAAATTTCAGAGATTACAATGAACAAAATTCTAGCAAAGAAAATCGTTCAGTCAATAATCAGGGACGAAGGACCATGAAAATGGGGAAAACATGGGAACTGGAAGAGAAACTTACATGACGATGTAAATTTATACCCGGAATGCATTGAGAGCGGCCGTTTTCTTCAGTTACAGAGGAACATGGAATCCTCATTGATTATGGGATGTTAAGAAGCTTTTTTTATCGGTTAAAGAGGGAAAACCTCTGTAGGAAAGCCTAAAAAAAAGGTCATTGTAAGATTATCAACCCTAAAAAACCCTAAAAAAGGGCCCTGCATTTCTCAAACTCAATTAAACAAAATAAAGAAATGGATTATCAAATACACACAGGTACAATTATCCAGTGAAATCTGAGAAATGGGTTTCCTTTCTTGATGTTGAATTAGATGCAGAGAGAAGTGAAGAAAAACAATTGAAAAAATCAAAGTAGTGTAGTAATTTCTTACCAATTTATTATAGGAACCCTAAACAGACTCGGAATGACTCCTTTTCTCAAAACAAATTGCATAGCATTGTTGCATTAGTGCTACTGCTATTTTCTTCAATCGTTGCCTTTGTTTATAAAACCCCTGCTTCTTCAATTGAACCCTAATTTTTCTTTTCTTTTTATTACGAAAATTGAAACCAAAATCTTATGAACGAAGTTGGGGTCGAGTTGTTATGAATTATACCAATAAGAAAAAACATACATATCGAAGAGAGTAGTGATTAAGCAGTGTTGTATTTTGAAGGAAGGAATGGAAAACCCTAGGAAGATAACCTCTCTCGAGGTTGATGTAGTCAAGCATTTGTGTTTTTGGGTAACGTATTTTATTGATTAGCTGGGTATTGAAGGGGGGAAATAATGATGGTGTTTATTGCAGAGAGAAAGGTGTATTAATTGCGGAAGGAAAATGAGTCGACGAAAAGTGTATTTATTTTATGGTAACAGCGAGAAATTGCGGTTACTTTCTTTTACAGGCGTTGGATGGGGGCATAATAAGGAGGAGCATCCTCAACCGCGATTTGTCCATGCGCATTTGGAAGGAATCTAGAGAAACGGGAGCCGTCAATTGCAAAAAAGGATGCTCTCAAAGCCGTTGGATGGAAAAAACACCACTGTCTTATGTAAGATAGATGTAATCAAAAGCAAAAAAGACTAATTGAATACATAAGCCAACTCTTCTCTCGCATTCCTACCATAAACCAACTCTTCTCTCGCATCCTAACCACAAACTGAAATGGGCAAACCTTACAAACAAACCTTCTGAACCACCTGCATTTGCTACACAACAATCGAACCTGCAACTTCATATAGAACCACTAACCTTGATGACCAAACCCGCTGACTAACTATCCTATAAAAAATCGGGAGAATTTATGCCAAGATCCAAAGGTCTTACTTGTAGATACACTAGAAAATGTATCCAGATTTTTAAACAAACACACGATGGAGTGAAGATTGTTGCTGTGAAAATCCAAAAACTGCCAATGACTGAATACATGCACTAGTGGATTTTACCCGGATTAGAATGGCCAGAAACCGTCCTATTTTCGAAAATAGGACGGTTTAAGGCTGTCCTTCTGCCCGTCCTAATATTTTCGTCCTTCTTTTTTAGGACGGATTCATGTATGACCTTAATTCTTCAAATATAGGACTGATTACTGCCGTTCTTTGAAAGAACTGTCAGACACAGTCCTTTTATTAGTTCTTTTTATTCGATTATATTATAATAAAAACAAATAGAAAAAGGCAGATAAATCTGATTGGATCTCAGTAAGATTATTCTTACTGAGCTGACTGAAAATGAAATTCACTTGAAATGCAAAATGAAATGTAAATGAAATAAAATTTAATTTCGTTGATTAAAACCATTCAAATGAAATTTAAATCCATTTTACATAATTTAGTTATAGGTTCAAATTCACTAAAGAAACTCTTAATCAAACACATATAGTTTCAATAACAGGAACAAGACAATTACAACTGGAATATCAACATTACAACATCATTACTTCTAATTGGTGTCCTGCCGACTTTTCCCAAGATCCCAAAGTTGTTGCAAGATACTCCAAATAGATTGAATATGCCCACTCTACTGCACCTCCCCCAGCAACCACTTGCATGATGAACAATCGAAGCATACAGTTAACCCCAACATTATGTTGTTTGTATAAGGATAAGAAGATTATTGTTAACACCAAGATTTCCAGGACAGTTGAAAGAGACTATACATTTCCAGAAATGAGTTGCAGTGTCTTAGACCTTTCCAAATTTCCTCAATAAGTTCCTCTCCTCCAACAACATCTGCCCCTGCTTCCTTGGCTTCATTTGCAGCAGACCCTTCATCCAAAACAGCTAACTGGACAGTCTTCTCAGTGGGGAAGAGTTACAGCAGCACAAACCATTTGTACAAAAACAATCCAATACACTGAATTGTAATTGAACTCTTAGAGGAAGCAAACATCTGAAATGATAAATGTATCAATATATCCACTAATGATATCATCTCGATATCCTTGTCATCATCTAAACTTTCATCTAATAATACTCAAGTTAGCCTAACATTTAAAAAAGTAATTGGACACTCAGTCTAGTCTATCGACTCCATCTTGTGTAGGAATTTCGCAACATGCTAATTAAGGAAGCGCTTAGGGTGAGTGGAGCTTCCAGAATGGACATAGTTGTCTAATAATAAGCTAAAAACATCTAATGTAGTCAAGTGTGTGTTTCACACGACATTTCTTTCAAGAACAACCTAATGACAGTCAGAATCAACATATTCAGAAATTGATTTCAAAGCTGAAGAGTAAAAGTGTATACCAAGATCAACATCATTTCCATCCAATACAAGCTCATCCTTGACCTTCTCAGACCTTACAGAGCTGACTCCATCAAGCATATCCACCTTTCGGACCTAAACAAGAAAAAAAATCACGTAAATAGCAAGACTAAACTGTCAGTTTCAGTCTAATTGCTGAACATAAAAGATATACGAGTCTACCTAAAGAAGCTTTCTCGTCAACGGATAGTTACCTGGATATAACCAGCACCAATTAAGTCCCCATTCCCTAATTGAAGGTGGCTCCTGGAACCTTTCTCCTGCATTAGAAAAGGCAAAACTTTCCAGCAAAAAGAATTATGAATGCTCATGGAAAAAACTGCAACACTATCTCAACCATCACGCACACATTACACAAAAACCATTCAAACAAGTGTATCAAAGCAACAGATGCAGAAATAAGAACAAAGATGGCAATGGAGCATGTATAATTTAATAGGAGACTACTCGACTCAAACAAACATGCTGAGGGATCTTACACAAACCTAAATTGCTGAGCTTCCTTTACTATTTAAGCAAATTTATTATAGTCTAAGAATAGCTTACGGTACCCAAAACATCATCAAGATCACCAGGCTGCTCATTTCTCTCTGATTCTCCAAAATTCTCTCAATTATCCCACCATCTTTACAAATATCCACCACTGTCATCCAAGACACCAGCTCCACCTTATACCGAATGTCACAGTTTGGCGGAATCTCCTTCCCATTTATAGTATTATCATCTAGTATAAGTAAAAAGAAAAAGCACAGACACTGCGAACCATATGGACTCTTACCGTTGAAATATCTCTATCTTGAGAAGCCAATCCAGCAAGATTTGGGTGATATGCACATTATATATCCTTCAAGTTACGTGTGCTCCTTCACAATCAAGAGAGTCTGCGAGAAAAGACACACAATGTATTGAAATACAAAACAGAATGGACAACGGAATTAGTAAGACTTATCCTAAGAATGACTTCCCCAATGGTATGAAGTTACAAGTACCTCAATGTGAATGCTAGTGGAATGATTCTCGTAATGGTCAGGTTCCATACTCTTTTGCAAAAAAGACGCGTTTCCAAATCAAAACTTATTATTTGAGGACTTCCGTAGACATTATGTGCAGTGCCTAAAGTAACAACCAAAAACATGGCATTAACTGATGAAAAGGCTCCCTTTTCATACTGTAATAATACATGAAGTACACAAGACCAGCTGCTTGTGCGTCTGAAAGGAGTTGAAAACAATAAGCAAACACCATGTGCAATGAGAATACGAAATTCCAGCAAGTACAACTCTTACGAAAGCAATTGTTTGACCACGATTGAACGTTTAAGGTACTAGAAGTTGGTTCCCACCTTTCTAGCGAAAAAAAAGTGTCATTGCTAACTGGCATATATTCCTAATGGGGGAGATAAAACTTCATCAGAGACGGGAGAACCATCACCTCATAAGCTGTTCACCAATTGCAACCGCAACTGCTGGCTATAAAATACAACTTATACAAATTAATCACAGCTACAAGCACAAGGTCATATTTCTTTAACAAGTACTCCATCTAACAAGCCTTGCAGCAACCTGCAATCACCAGTCATTCCCCTCACCAGCTGCTTGTGCATCTGAAAGGAGTTGAAAACCATTGAATAAAAGTATCAGGGCAACAGATGCACGAATAAGAACAAAGATGGCAATGGAGGATGTATAATTTAATAGGAGACTACTCGACTCAAACAAAGCTACTGAAGGATCTTACCCAAACCCAAATTGCTGAGCTTGTTGAAAAATATACCCCTGAGCTGTTGAACAAAACCCACTGCTTTAATCACATATTTGGTTCTTATCTGAGAAGAACTCAATATGTCATTCAAACAAAAATGGATAAATCAACAAGAAATTTATAGATCTTAAGCGGGGGGAAAACCTTGCATCAAGTGGAATCAATTTCAAACACTACCTACCCTGCGTAATTTTTTTACAAATAAATAATGGATAGACAAAATGAAAAACCCCTACATATATCCAAGATTAATGATTTTCTTGTTGTAAATTCAATAGATCTACCGTAGATTTAAAGGAAAAAGCCTTTACCTTGTCGGAAACAACTTCTTTATCCAACCAAAATCTCCAAAGAACAATACCCCTAATTATTCATGAAGTTTAACCAAAGGTTTACGAATTCACATAAAGATATACTAAAACATCTTCAGAAGTTGAGAAAAAAGTTTAGATCCAAAAAAATAAAAAATTCACAGTTAAGATTGAGAAAGAGAGAAATTTTTTTTACAAGTTGTGAATTGACGAAAGTGATCCAAAGATTAAGATCGAAACACTTCAGAAAATGGTAAGAGGATATTGAGATTTTTGGTTGGTTTTCAGAAACGGTAATGTTTTATTTGCTCTCTGGAAAAACAAAAAATTAAAAGAGAAAGTAGCAAGGTCGATATGAATGAGGAAAGACTTATCTAGTTCCATCGGGATTTGGGAAAGTTAAATTAGTATTAGGACGGTTTTTAATGGGCCTTACCTTTTTAGCAGCAATAAAACAGTTCCTAGTAGGAATATATCTCGATGCAGCCCATATCAGTTCTTTTGCTAAAAACCTGGTGTGTTCTAATCTGCCTGTTTTCCACTAGTGATGGAAGCATTGGTCATAAGATGCAAATATTTCCAGAAGGTAGAGCGTCTAAACCTGGTGGGTGCACTCCCTTGTTGTGCTACCAAACTCACACCCGATGCCTGGTAGTCCCATTCATTGATGTTTAATTGAAAAATGTCCCAATAAAAAAGTATCTTTCTGTATTTGCATGCAATTGATTTAACTTTTACTGTCCAATGGTTGCTAACTATTTAACAACTATTGGTCTTATCAACATATTTCTATAGCATCTACAACACAAAAAATGCGAAGACTAGTGGAGATCTAAGTGGAGACATGGAAGGTCTTGATCCCATCTTAATCACATATTAGTCCCACATTGCTAAGACCCCTAACTAAGATCCTCAATATAGCATGAGGGTCACTCCACTCATTGCCAATTGGTTTTGAGTGTGAAGCCCAAGTGTTTCTATCATGGTATCAGAGTTATGGGCCTAGTATGTGACATAAGACCCAAGTGAGACCCAAGAAGGCAAGGACAACCATACTAGTCCAAGTGAGACCCAAGAAGGCAAGGGCAACCATACTAGTCCGTGAGACCCAAGAAGGCAAGGGCAACCATACTAGTCCAAGTGAGACCCAAGAAGGCAAGGGCAACCATACTAGTCCACATTGTAGAGGCCTCAAGAGCCCTACATGTGGAGGGGGCATAGTTTAGATTTAAGTGGACATGGAAGTTCTTGATCCCATCTTAATCACATCTTAGTCCCACATTGATAAAACCCTTAACTAGGATCCCCAATATAAGCATGAGGGTCACTCCACTCATTACCCATTGGTTTTGAGTGTGAAGCCCCAAGTGTTTCTATCAAAGACAAATAGAGTTATAAGTTGCCAATAAAATGAATGAGGGAGCAAACAAAGAAGCAGTGGTCCGAAAGAAAATTCAAAAAACACGGTCTAGGCGGTATGGTTTAAGCTAAAAGTTGGTATGCTGATTGTGATTTTTTCAAGGTTCCCACAAATATGGTGAGGACCCTTTAGACTCCCGGACGCGTATGTATCAGGTATGATGCTTGTATTTTTTTACTATACGACATAACATTTGTCGTCCAAGTAAAAAGAGATGATACACGGCAAAGGCATATAGTTAGCCGTCCAAAAAAAGAAAATAGAGCACACACACACCACATAACGAATTTTCAAATGGGAGTCCATAATCCTTAACGTTGTAGGGGTACCCTATGAAAACAAATGATATCGGACCCAGCGTAATAAAGATGGTACTGCTTGGTGCCAACGTGAATCATGTGTACACCATAAGTGCGTACAGTTGCATGATTTCTAAGCTGTAATTTTTTTCCATTATAAATCTTTCACCCAACCAATCTTCTTTCCATGCATCCACTCTTCTTCTTCATTATTCTCAACATTACCAAAGTAGCAAACAACTAAATGGTTAGCCTTCCAACAGAAAGCCATGAAAGCATGTCAATATCTTCACAAAATCCAATGGAACCAGATGAATTCAGAAGGCAAGGTCACATGATGATTGATTTCCTTGCTGATTACTACAAAAACCTTGGGAGTTATCCGGTTAGAAGGCAAGTTGAACCCGGTTACTTGAGGGAACGACTGCCTGAGACAGCTCCAAACAACTCCGAGTCCATCGAAACCATTCTTCAAGATGTTACAAATGATATCATCCCTGGTCTTACTCAATGGCAGAGTCCAAATAACTTTGCTGATTTCCCTTCCAGTGGTTCCATTGCTGGGTTCCTCGGCGAAATGCTTAGTACAGGATTTAATGCTGTGGGATTCAATTCGATGTCTTCACCAGCTGCAACTGAGTTGGAGAGTATTGTTGTGAATTGGCTAGGCCAAATGCTTGCGCTTCCCAAATCATTTCTCTTGTCGACGGATGGAAGCTCTGGAGGAGGAGGAGGAGTCCTACAAGGGACTACTGAAGCCATTTTATGTACACTAACTGCAGCAAGAGATAAAATGCTGAATAAAATCGGACGAGAGAGCATCGGGAAGCTAGTTGTTTATGCTTCTGATCAAGCTCATTGTGCACTGGAAAAAGCTGCTCAAATTGCCGGCATAAACCCGAAGAACATCCGCGCTGTAGCCACATCCAAGGCTACAAACTTCGGCCTCTCTCCAGGTTCACTTCAATCTGCAATTCTCGCTGATATTGAATCCGGGCTAGTTCCATTGTTTTTATGTGCTACCATCGGAACAACTTCTTCAATGGCCGTAGATCCTATTGGTCCACTCTGTGAGGTTGCAAAAATGTATGGTATTTGGGTTCATGTGGATGCGGCATATGCTGGGAGTGCTTGTATTTGCCCAGAGTTCAGGCACTTCATTGATGGTGTGGAAGAAGCAGACTCATTCAGTGTAAATGCACACAAGTGGTTTTTCACTACTTTGGATTGTTGTTGTTTATGGGTCAAAGACTCTATTTCCCTTGTTAAGGTATTATCAACAATTCCAGAGTATATGAAGAACAAAGCAACTGAATCAAAACAAACAACTCTCAGCAGAAGATTTCAATCGATGAAGCTTTGGTTAGTACTTCGCAGCTACGGAATTGCTAATTTGAGAACTTTCCTTAGGAGTCATGTAAAAATGGCTAGACATTTTCAAGGGCTCATTGGCATAGACACCAGGTTTGAAATTGTGGTTCCTAGGACATTTGGTATGGTTTGTTTCCGCCTTAAACCATCTGCAATTTTCAAGCAACAAAGAGTCGAAAGTGGTTACATCGAAACACAAACAAACGAGACCAATGCGAAACTGCTTGAATCGATGAATGCATCCGGCCTGACACATATGACTCATGCTGTTGTAGGAGGAGTGTACATGATTCGATTTTCTGCCGGGGCAACACTGATAGAAGAACGACATGTTACCGAGGCATGGATGGTGGTACAAGAGCATACAGACACCTTACTTGGTGCCTTGGACGGTACCATTCTTCATGAGATTGTTGGATAAGATAAGAGAAGATCAAGTACCTGAATAAAAATTCAGTAATTCTATACTGACCGCCGAGAATCTCCCAAAAAATCCCGCTCACAGATCTAACGGCTGGTGTGAATTTAGATTTCGGCTGAACGGGTCCCACCAGCGGGTCCACCCGCCGAGATGTCTCACACGGGATTTTGTGGGAGATCCACTCGGCGGTACATACAGAATTAGCGATAAAAATTTGCTTTTGCTTTTAATTAGTCATGCATGTCATATTTATTTTTATCTAAATCGAAGGGATTTTCTTCACTTTCTCGGAGGAATTATGTAAAACTTGACTTGATGATTCCATGTTCCCAAAATGTCTTGAGCACAAAAAACTCTTTTAAGGTAATTAAGCTTACAAAAACCTGATTTTTTTGGGATATGGTGATTGAATTGAGACTGTGGTCTACAGAAAGTCTTCACAATAAAAAAAAAAATAACAATGACAACTTTCACTAACCTGATTTTTTGGGATGTGGTGATTGAATTGAGACTGTAGTCTTCAAAAAGTCTTCACAATAAAAAGAGTAAAAAGAAATAACAATGACAACTTTTACTAAGTCGTCCCAGTAAAAAGCAAAAACAATGACGATTTTTTCAGTACCACAATCCCCAATTAAACACCACAGTCCAAAAAAAAAAGGGGTTTTTGAGTTTTCCCCCCTAAATAAATTAGTGATGTAGCTTTACCCCCTAAGTTGTTAATACTAGTAGCTTACCCCCCTAAATTCAAGTCTCTGCCAAAAATGTCCCTAACTCATGTGTGCTAATCACTTGTGTGTGCATTTGATTTTTAGAATACCCATTTTACCCTCACATCTTGTATCATCCAGTCATTCATTTAGCTTCCTTAGATCAGACGGTTGAATTAGATTCATGATTAGAAGTCATCATCTTCGATTTATTTCTGTATTGCCTCTATCAAGAAGGAAGAAGATCACACTCCACCATTTTCGAGTGAATACCCCAGACCCTAATAGAATACTAGGTAGGGATTTTCGATTTAAGGTGTTCATCATCAGGGACGGAGCCAAAGACTTTTTTCAAGGGGGGCTAAGCTACCAAAAAAATATTTTAGGGGGGGTTTAGTATGAAAATTTCCTTCTAAATACATGAAACTTCAAAGGATCTCTATACGATTATCAAAAATCAGGGGTGGCGGGGGCCACCCTTGGCTCCGTCCCTGTTCATCATTATTTCTACTCCCTCCGTTTCTTTTATATAGGCGGAGAGACCAATTCTCTTAGATTAAGAAAACATTTTTGAAGTCATAATTTTCCATGTTTTTTCTTGTTTTACCCTTTGTCTTATTCCAAACACAATTACCTATGTGTTATTATTAAGGGTATAAGTTGTAAAAAGTGGTCTTGATAGTTGTACTCCGCCTATAATTTGAAACATAGAAAAGTCCTAATTCCGCCTATATAAAAGAAACGGAGGGAGTATATCACATTATGACCTAATTAACTAATTAATAAGCAATTAATCACAAGCAGTTAATCACAAAAGATCGATAAAATTAGGATATACAAAATTGATTATGCAGTTTCAAGGCTCTATCAGGTTCGAGCATCAAAGTAATCGTTCATCAAGTGAAAGTCTAACAACAGCTGCTTACTCCCACTGACGCTGATGTAAAAGTTGATTCAAGAAATGGGTCATAGTATTCTAACTTTTTTGATGCGCAAGTGGATGATGCCTCATAGGAAAGCTTTAAAATATGATGATGTTGATATTGTTGTTATTGCCATCTAATGCGATAAAGAGGAAATTGGTGCTAAACTAGTAAATCATAAAATGCATAAGAAGGCAAGAACATTCTTAGCCGAGCATTAACATGTGAGGGTAAAATGGATATTTCGAAGTCAAGTATACACACATGTGCGTCGCATGCACGCCTTAAGGACATTTTTGGCATAAACTTGAATTTAGGGGGGTAAGCTACTAGTATTAACAACTTAGGGGGTAAAGCTGCATCACTAATTTATTTAGGGGGGAAAACTCAAAAACCCCAAAAAAAAAATAAAAAAAAAAAAAAAAGCAAAATATGGCAAAAGCAGGGTAAAACAGAGCAAAAACAGGGAAATGGCTATATCTTCATTAGTCTATGCAGAAGCAAAGTTCTTGGAACATATCCAAATGCTGCTGAAACAAAGTTATGAAGACATCTATGCTTCCATCGCCATCAAACGAAGGAACCAAATACACCACACCCTCCCAACCTCCAAATGATGGCATGAAAACATAAGGCTTTCCGAAACCGAAATCCACGGCATTGAATGGAAACCCAAGCCAACTATCAACCTCCAAATTTGGCCACAAAGTTGGGACTTTCCACCACTCTCCATCCAATGTCAAATCCTCATCCTGCATGCTATTTGTCGCAAAGTCTATAAAAGACTTGAAGTAGTCCGAGTCCACCTTCGCTATAGATTTATGAATTACCTCTGCCGCATGGCTCAAGGATTCATCCAAAAGCTCTTTTGCTCCGCATTGTGGAAATGCCGCAAGAATCAAATTACCAAAGTACTCATCTGGAACACAAGGTTTCAACCTTCTTCGTCCGTTCACGGAGATCTTCATTTCGGTTGTTTGATCAAGCTCTGTAAGTCCTCGAACCTTAGCCATGGTTCTCCATATATGAGCAACCAAACACTCAAAGGTTGAATAAGGCCTAGGCGCCCTATGTTCGCCAGTGACCATATCCGCATTAGCCTTACTCTTAAGCTTGGTGATAAAATCTTGTGTGAGATGTGCTCTATGAAGGACTACATCATCTTCGGAATAAGGAGGTAGTTGATCGTTCATCAGCTCATGATTGATCACCCTCTTTGCAACCTCAACGTTTTTGTGGTCGTAAGAGACACTAGGCGGATCACGAGGAACAAATATGTTCCGATTGTACTGCAATGGGCGTTGATGAATCTCTAAACCTCGACAAGCTTGACTCCAAGCAACCAAGAATTGACTTGCAGCAGCTCCATCAGCCACCATATGGTTACTCGAGAAGAACAAAACCAATGAACCGCAAGTGAATCTAGTGAGCTGCACAAGAGCCAATAATTCGTCGGTTCCAGTACTTTCATGACTCGGGTTGAAACTCGATAAGGTAGTAGTATTGAATGGAATGATATCATTGAGAGTGCAATCAGCGGTTGCTTCGACGAATCTCAGACCTTTATCATTTAGCAGTATCACACGTTCATCATCACCATTAATATCAGAAAACCTACCAGCGAATTCTCGGTACTCAACTAAAGCCTTCCGGAGACCTTGTTCTAATAAGGTATTAGATGGATTGGGTGGTTTATACACATACAGGATCCCTGAGTGATCATCGTCAACTAACTTGTCAAAGACAGTAAGAGGAACAAACTGATTAAGAACAGGCTTTGGTACATCATCGCCATTGTACATCGGTCCTACTAGCTTTGAACTCACTTGCTTAATTTTCAAGGACATGGCTTATCTT
>JAJJMA010057068.1:1057-13474 GCA_023529015.1 Papaver nudicaule
ATGTAAACACTTAAACATTTCTGCTAAATTGGTAGACCACAAAAGTTCAAAATTAGCAGCTGTGCACCCATGGTTCTTTCCGCAATTAGACCAGGAATGTGTATCCTGGATTTTCCTGTAACAAATTCGAAAACAAACAGTACAACTCTTGTGTAAATTGACTATTATTGTAATTGATCACGATATTTCACCTTATTTTGTAGCATCAGTTCAAGTATTCAATTGTAACCGAAAATTAAGCTGAACAGGTTTTCTACCGTCTGATACATAACAATGTTCTAAATTTTGAAAAGTTATGTGTCTCCCAGTTTAACCAGCCTCCATCAAATCCAAACAGATGCATAAAGACAATAGATACACACGCAGACGCACGCACACAAAAGTACCAATTTCGCTGGATGCAAAAGTAGATAAACAACTGATAACAGGGCAATAACTATGTGTGAAGATGAAAACAATATACTAATAGGTTCTTCAGGAGAAAACAAAAGTATTTTGGCTTAATCAGCTTCATTTTAAAACAATTGGTCTTTAAAGAAAATTTTCAATTTAACTCCCGTATTGCACATTATATGAACTCCTTTGCTACAACAAAATTAGGCAAATTCAAGCAATGTATAAGACACATAGTGAAAAACGATACCCTATAGATGGCATATACAACGTATTCTGTATGTTTTTCAAGAACTCAACCATCCATAACAGAATGCTCTCCATCAAGATCATCGGCAAACCAATCCAGCATCGAACTATACTGGTTGGGTAATGTAAAACTGTCTACATACCTATTTTCACTTTCTTCAGAAGCTAATGATGCTTCGTGATAATATGAGCACTCAAGTGCACCCTCTTGATATGCCCTCTCAGATTCTGCTGCCAAGAACGGACCTGGAACAAAGAGAAACATAAGAAATACATACAGGATAACAGCAGACCAAATTAATAGGTGGTATGGAAGATACATATGTCAAAAAGTTGGATACATCATACGAGCCGGTGCTTATCTTGAGTTATAAAAGGTAAGATTTTGTCGGGAAGTTAGAGTAGGATCAAAAGATGTGTGACACATTACCTCAGTTTTTTAACGAGTTCTGGTAAGTGAGATGTTACATACCCTCTAAGTGGTTTACCTAACCAAAGTCACAAGAGAAGTTTCCTCCTTTTGCCTACTTAACTGGAGAGGCTTGCAACCAGTCACTAGCACTTAACGATTTATACGCCGGAAACTAAGATAAAGATAATGTCATTATAATCGTGAGGTTTGTGTCAGTTGCTATACGTCGCAAGCCTAATAGAGATCCACAAATTCATATGCCTCTAACTATAAAACATAAAACAATCAAACAAGAAACTGAATGAAAAACAATTCACTAGAAAACTACACAATCAAATTTTTTTTACTGGTGAAAGTATAAACAGCATTAGCCCAAAATGATAGTTAAATCACAGTTTTCAAGATTTACTTTAACTTACTGAACGATAGAACTAGACTACTATGGTCTAACTTAAGTAAAGAGCCATAGAGACATAAATCTCATATGCAGTTGCATTCATGTTGAATCTTTCTAGAAGATAAGAGTTTAAGTTGACTATACATAAACTTAACCCTACCAAAGAAAATTCTATTATGCCATTTCAATGATAGAACACATCACCATACCTGTTAACCGCCAAGACAGGTGCACTCTTCTGCTCCAGTTCTGCATCAACAACTTTAAAATGAGAGTCTCTAAATTGAGGGTTTATGTTGAACCTTATAGTCCTCTCAATAGGTGTCTCATCATTATCTTCGTCATACTCAGAATGATGAAGTTGTGAATAGTCATCCAAGAAAATAAAACTCAACTTGCCAGAAGAATCAGTGGAGTGATTAAGATGAGTTAAGTACATCTGATAAAATGATGGATGGTGAGAAACAAGATCCCTCCATGGTCTGCAAACACCACTTTGAGTAACGTCAGTTTGCAAAACCCGCGCTTCGGATCTTATCTTTTCAGTTTTACGCACTGGTGCACATCTCAGTATTGATCTTTCCTTTCCATTCCACAGGACTAGGCTCTACAAATTCGAAATGCAAGACTGAACAGACACCCGTGGATGCAACTGATTGTTGAGTTTTCATTTTTAAAATCAGGAAACATCTTCCTCCAACAATCAGTTGCATCCACGGTGTCTGTTCAGTCTCATCAGTAGCAGTAGCCTTTCTAGTCTCCGCTAATTGACCCTGCAGTATATTGCACTCCTCTTTCTTCTTCTGCAGTATTGATCTTACTCTTATAATGCTCCAGACACTCCAATTCAACACAGGTTCCCTAGACCCTGCTGTTCTTTCGACATTTTTCCTATTCGTCCCGATACTTGCAGAATCACCTTTTATACTCGTATCAGCTGGATAGAAATTACCAATTAGTTAGACAATGCAAATAATTCTTACTCTTCTTTTGGGGGACTTAACAGATGAAACTACGAAATTTCTCAATCAGTTACCGTAATTTAAATACTTATGCAGACGAACAACCAAAGCAACAATAACAACATCAAATATCACTAAAATAAAGATACACTGAAACAGGGAGAAATGTGTGAAAGAGTTACTCACATTCATAGGTATCATTAGTAGCTGGTTGAATTCTTGTTTCGTCAACAAGCCGGTCATCTTTCTTTACTATCTTTCTCCGTTTCGAGCAATTTGAATGATCACTAGTTTCAGCCACAAGTTCCCAACTTTCAGTCAATGATTTGGGTTCTCCGGAACTTTCTGTTCTTTCGACATTTTTCCTATTCGTCCCAGTATTGGCAGAACCACCTTCTGTGCTTGTATCAACTGGAACCAACAATTACCAATTAGTTGGACAATGCAATGATTCTTACTCTTCCTTTGTAAAGTTGTAATACAAGTCTTTGTTGAGAAAATGGAAATAGGATTAGAAATGTATTAACATAATGCTGTGCTAGTTCTTAGCATCCTAAGATGTCTGCATTAAATTCCACTAGTGAGTACCTTAGGACTATTAATCATTTAAATATGCAGGTGAAAGCTAATCGATATTTAGTCAATTGGGTGTATTTAGTCAATTGGGTGTAGAACTGAAGAAACCCGTGAACAAATTTTCAATGGGGATTACAGGAACAAGCAAGAAAACTTATGCAACCTAAGTATGCTTAAAATAGGGTTAGTGACTTCTCAAGTGAGTCTCCTGAACTATCACCCACTTTGTCCCTAAATGTAAATCACTTATTTTGTCATTTATATTTCAGGCTTGGTTTATTTCGTTATGCAATTCTAGTCCTGCATCATTTTCTCTCTAATATTTCTATAATCACTCATTTCCAATTCATGTAAGCAAATACTAAAAAATAACTAAAAATGGTGAAATGTATGTAAAGAATTACTCACAGTCAGATGTATCACTAAATTGATCATCTTCGGCTACCACCGTCTTCTTCCTGCTTTTGTTTGAGCAATTAGTACTACAACCTGCACCTTCACCTCCACTTCTCTTCTTCTTCTTCTTCTGCTGCCAGTCTACATGATAAGTGTAATGATGTCGACATTTTTCTTTATGCACACTACGCTCCATCCTAGTAACAAGAATTTACGAAATTGCACCACATAAGATTATAACTTCAGGAATGAGTATTTCAGTGCAAAATATTTTTAAGAAAGGTAATCCCACTGCCATACTTCTCTGACAAAGCCACCATCTTCTTTAATGCAGTATCACATGGAAGCCGTGGATCATCCTCATAGCTAGAAACTTCAGATTCTAACTTCTTAATGTCTTTGTACCCAAATGCTGCTTCTCGTAAAGTATCATTTTTTTTCTCAGGCCAAAAGTGTTTGTAAGACTGCTCTTTCATCAACCTTCACGAAAACAAAATAAAAACTGTGCCTTAAGATACTACAAGACTTGTTTCAGAGAAGACCCTCTAAGCAATCTATCAAATTGTAACTTGTTCATACAATTAGCTGCATAGATATGCTACTGGTATATGCGTTTGGTTGACATTATAGGTGATTTTCTCATTCAGGTTGTCGTAGCAAAGCATGTTAACCCTCACCGAACACTCATAAAAAAACATTGTTAGGGGATGTAGTGAAGAACTCACCAGGAAGCACAGCTTGTCGTCTAGCCATTTTACAAACGCGACAACATCATCAATGTTTTGATAGACAGCACCAATAACCTCTCTTATCAACGAGTTGACAAATTCACCTTGAGTCTCAACATCCGCCTTTATCTGCACATCCCAACAATTTCATCAATTAGCAGAGTTCATATAACAATCTTTACAAGCAATTCAAAAACACAACGTTGGAAAACCAAAGTGTAACTTACAGCAAGTAAATGTGATGATCGATTCTCAATCTCATCAATCATGCTACTACGAGCATTTGAAACGTCACCACCATTAGAATCCTTTCTTGATTCCCTCTTCATAGGTGAATGATAGAATTCAACTACTTGGGGAACTCTTTGCACCGCATACGTGTTACTTCTCATTGAGAGCAGCTTTGGAGGAGTTGGAGGTGGTGGCATTAGCGTTGATGTAGTACATTCTTTAACTACACTACTGGAAATTGAACATGAAGGCCTTGGAGGAGGATTAGGAATGCGCAATGATCGCTTCTCCACATCCAAAGCAGCTCTCATTCTACTAATTTCCTGCGAGTTTTCGAAAAACCGTGGGCTTCGCCCACCGCTCAATTCTTCCTCATTTTCAATTTCTTTGGCACAAGTTGTAAAACCATCTGACTGCCTTCTCTTGTTTTGTACAAACTAATCTGCAAACATCTTCAACCCACTTATCGAATGCCGCCGTCTTGGACTCCTTCCCCCCCCTCTGGAGAATCAACACAATCTTTATCCAATGTAGGGAATTCAACGTTTGACAAATCCTCACCAATCTTAGGCCACTTCTTTAACTTCTTCATCGAGTGCAACTTCTTCCCACTACTAAATTCAAACAAACTGACCGCAACATTCTCACCATCCTCCGCCGAATTCTGGTTCTCCGAATCCACATTATTAGACCCCGAATTCTGCAATTCATTTCTCAAACAAGAATTCACCCATCTCAAATACAGAACCTCGGTTACATAAATCCTCATTCGTATCTCTCAACGTAGACGCTTTGGCTTTCACTTTAGCTAAAACATCACTCTATTTGCAAATAACAACAAGCATATGCGCACATACTAAATCAAAACAGGTACACAAAAATCATACGAAAACACGAAAAAACACCGAAATTGAAGCACCAAAAAGAACTAGCAACTAGTAAGACTCCATACCTCGTCAATCGGGTCTCAGCAGTAGATAATTTACAAGCAAGATTCCTCTTTTGCAACTGCAATTCCTTATTCAATTTTCTCAATTCAACAACTTCCATTTCAAGATTAGTTGACATTTCAATCAACCTCTTGCTTTCAGTCTACAACACTCCAACTTTCTTCGCCAGATTATCAGTCTCAATTCTCTTGGATTCAATTCTTTTTTCGTTGTTGTTCTTGTATATGTTGTGACCCCTTCCGATGCAGCGGTGTCTTCGGTTTCAAAGGCGAATGCAGCTCTGTCCCTCCTGATGGCATCGTCTTCCCTTTTTTTAGTTTCCACCCACATCTCAAAACATATACTTAATGATAGATCCTTAATCTTCATAATAGATCAAGGAAATGATATCGAATGTAAGAAGAAGATGAAATAACCCGAATTGGATCATTGAACTACTCGTAATTTGTAGCTCCTGGATTTTTTTTCTTTTTTTTGATGAATTGAGATTTAGAAGACAAATGTAGATGTTTTTATTGGAAGAAGAAATGTTCCTATTGCATGTTCAACCTAAGCTTGCCTTTAACAAATGCGTTCACCGATTGTTCACCTAATTTTTACTATCTACTCACTAGTAGCACACACACTACGTGCGTGCGTTTAAGATGCCCGCATTTTGAAGGGGTAACATGGCATTTTTTAAGTAACTAGAACGCACTTTTCTGAAACTAACCAACACTGTCTTGCCTCTTTCTCCTGTGGTTTTACTACACCCCAGTGACCCTCTTTTTCTTTGTTTTATTTTTTCACATCTCACGTGACCCCATCAAATTTATTCACTCTCTCACCACTGATTTGCTTTGCCATTTTACCGTTTTACCCTAGTTTAATTATATAATGTAGCTTCTATAGATTTGTAAAACCGAGGACATTTTGGGGTTTCTAAAATTTACAGCTTCATTTCCTATTCACTACTATTCATGAGGGGAGTTCCCTTTATAATAGTAAAGTAATAGAATTTGTTTGCGTTTTGACCTAATCTGACTTGTTGAATTGTGTTGTTTGACAAAATGATAGAAATTCTACCGTCGAATACTCAAATTTCATTTATAGCAAATTCAAGGATACATCGAGTTTAAGTTCATAAGAAACTTTGAAGAACAAAAAAAAACATATTAAAATAAGTACATGCCCGGGAACTGCGACAAGAGAAAGAGAAGGAAAACCGAAAAATGACAAATTACATATGTGATAGATCCGATAAAGTCGGTAGAGGGATGGTCTTGATGTGGTAATCCGACCATTTGATGAGTTTTCATCATCTCATCCCACAACCACCCAATACAACACCAACTTCCACCGCATCCCTATTCTTCCATCCAACCCAAGTAGTACCAGCCAATTCACACTTGAAGTCGCTTTATAGTTATCTCCTTTGGAGTATTTGGCTTGCAAGAAAGGCTCCCATTTTCAACCAAACCACCATATCACCGCATCAAATCTTTTTGGCAGCATTATCAATGGCACAAGAATTCCTAAAAGGCATACTATCATCCCTATTGCATACCTCTACATCCTCCTACTTACACGTCTTCAGTCAACTATTACACTTACACTACGTCAGTAAGTTGGACTGCTCCTCCACCATCATGGGTTAAGATAAATACTGATGGTGCTTCTCAAGGCAACCCAGATTTTGTCGAAGCTGGATTCATTATAAGAGATCATCAGGGTTCACTTCTACAAGCAGGTTTTATTCCTTTAGGAACCTCAACATCCTTTATGGCGGAAGCTAAAGCCATGCTCTTTGCTCTGTCAACATCAAAAGATGTGGGATACCCACGCATCATACCGGAGTGCGACTCCCAGCAGCTGGTGTTTATAATGCAAGGAAAAGCAACATCGCCATGGTATACTGACCCTCTAATCACCGACATTATGGCTGACTTGAGGTTGTTCTCACAACATCAAGTAACACACCAGTATCGTGAAGGTAATCAACCGACAGACGCACTAGCAACACAAGCTGCAACAATCTCTAGTCAATGTCTACTTCAGGCTTCACCAACCTTCTGGGATCACACAACCCCAGCTTTCTTACTGCCTTATGTAACTGATTACTGACGATCGAATGCATAGAGCATTTCCGAGAGTTGTAAGGTTACCTTGTTAATGAATAAAATCTTCTGTTTCAACAAAAAAAAAAAAAAATACAGGGCTTCATGAAAGACTGATGCCCCTCACCTTTGGTCTCCTCATAGCCATTTGGTAAATCCCCTATGTAAAATATTTTTCTAATACCTAATTTGCCCATTTATAGTTAGTACTATTTAATTAGTTAATACATAATCAACTTAACTAATTAACATCAAAAAAAATTTAAAAGTTTTATCAATCTCTAATCCTTTCAACAAACACAAAAAAAACTTAAAATTTTGATTTTTTTTTTTACTTTCAGACTGGACTTACGTCGTAACTCCAACTTACGGCTCCTCTGGGTAAAATTCCAAGCCGTAAGTATTGTTACAGCTCATTGTTTTTAAAATTGAAACCGTGAGTTTTACAAACGGCTCGTTGGTTCTGGCCGTAAAACGTGGTAGGACTTACGGCTGCAAATCAGACAGATAATCAGCCGTAACTGAACTTACGGCTCATGCTTACGCACTTACAGCTTGTAAGTTTGCGACACAAATTATTTGTGAAAGTAACAAAATTTACGGCCACTAATAAAAGCAGTCGTAACTTTGTTAAACCTTCGACTAGTAAGTAGAACGTAGCTAGAGTTACGGCTACTTGTTCTACAAATATGAGTCGTAACTAGGACCTACGATTTGATAATGGCACATTTGCAACTGCTATAAAGAGCCAAATAATTTTGTCATAAACTTCCCTTCAATTTCCATGGGACTCGAATGAAACACACAACAGCAGCAACAGAAAGAAGAAACTAGTAGTAACAACCTTGACAAACTCATATAATAACCTACCACCACCAAGTTTGTGGTACTGCTGCTTCTGGTACATTCACCTCATTGTGGATGTGAATCACTGTAATTGGATCTGCTTCATCTTCCTTCCTAACACTTTCCGATGGGCGCAAACGAGCTTTACAGTATCTCCAGCAGATACATAAGATAGAGAGGGTACTAAGAATAATTGCTAAAATCACTCCAATAGTTATCTTGGTCTTGAAAGTAAGCTTTGTCCAAAAGCTTTCAGCTCCATTGGTATCTTCTTTGGAGTTATCAGATCCACTATATTGGATAGATGCTGATGGGGTAGACTGCTGGATTGGAGTAGCTGGTGGTGTTGTTTCGTAAGCGTATTCAGGAGTCTGAGGACTATCAGGAGTTTCCGCTGAAACGATGTTAAGATTCAATAGTAATATTAAACCAAGGACCAGAACTGCATATGCCTTCGCCATTTTTGAACAGAGAGTAATATTGAGAGAGGGGAGTTGATTAGGCAAGTAAATAAGAAATAAGAGAGAGATGGTGGGGAAGCTTATGCTGATAGACATTTATATAGGCAAAGCGAAAAGGTGTGTAAAAACTAAAAAGTTGGGAGTGGAACTTACCAAAGGAATCCTCTTGTCAGACGACCACTTTATGGAGATTTTGATCCCAACGTACATTGAATAAGAAAGTGGTTTTTCTACAAGTGTTGAATCTCCCAAGCTTCCTAGTAGACCAATGTCCATGAGACCTGGGCCTGAAGAGGCAATCAAAGCAGTTCTGAGCTTTAGAAATCAACCATGTAAAGTGAGTAACTTTGTCAAAAGTAATTTGGAAGAAAATTGTAAACCCAGCTGTCACCGTTAAAATGAACACTAGAGGCACCACTATTATTTACTGAATGTACTAAGTGTAAACATTCGATTTGTTAACGAAGTAGACTTAACCTATTAGTCAAGCAATACATGTCAAATATGTTTGGAACTTTGTTTACATGCCAACAAAATTGATAGCTTCTGTTCATAAAACAGAAAAGAAACAGAAAAAAAAAAGATCCTCCTAATTAGAAAAGTCGAAAAAATAAATCACAATATCAGCTCCTGCGAACTCTGCTAGAGGAAGTTTTGATCCGAGGAGGAACAACGGTCTAGGCATAAAGATGTGATCTCAATCTAATCTAACTTTGTCCACGCCAGGAATCATCTCTTGAAGCTGTTCAGATAAACAATTGAATCAGAGCATTAGCACATCAACAGAAAAAAATAAGATGCCCTAAGAAATGATACCAGCAATAATTCAGATTTCAGAATACTGTACCTTAACAATCTGACGTATGAAGTAATCACCATATCTCTTGGCAGGTTTGGTTTCAACAACGTGTATCATGTCCTGCATCCAAAGATACATGAAAAATTCCATCATAAATTAGCTCTCCATCAGAAAGAACCACAAAAATGAGAAGCCCATCTAGAAGCCTCATTCATATTTATACTTTATACTGTGTTATTCATTTGCCAGCCACAGTATCATAGAGATTAGCCTTTCTATTTTCAGTTGCCGTACATACGACAAGCTCACTTTCACATGTTAAGCTATACTGGTGAGCAGGTTCAGTGTTGACATCAAACTGTTATTCTATTAACAAAACAAAAACAGATATAGTAAAGAGCAAAGTTATCAAGAGCATACATCGTCAATGTTGAAATCCACATCTGTATTGGAGATAACCTTTCCATCAACAGAAACAGCATGGATCTTGTGCTTGTTGGTCATCAAGATTGACCTGTGGTCATGCAAACCATGAACATAAGGCTCGGACAATCGAAACAGAGAAACGTAAAAAAAAAAACTAGGTATAAACACCAACCTTAAAGTGGGTTCATGTAACTTGCAAGTTTCCCATTGAAATGGTGGAGTCCAGTTTGAGGTAACTTCGAACACCGGATAACAACTGTTGCTGTTTCACTTTGTACAGGAACAACTTGAGCTGAAGCCTGTATGCATCCTGTAAAAACAAGAAGCTTACAATGTATGAGGCGAGTTCAGAAATGAGAATGTCACTGAAATCACTTCAAATCCCATATAAAAATCATATATCATCAGAGTAAACAAACTCTTCACAAAAAGACACGGCTCATGAAAGAAATGCATGTGAATCGAGTGAACCCACAATCTATGCAAGATTCCTATGTACTATACTGCCAAACCTTTACCATCTAGAAACTCTCACGGGATCCAGGATTCATTGTGTTTCCAAAAAGTGCACACGGAGAAGACGATGCAAGACCCGTAGGAAAATACATCAACGAAAAGGATAGATGGTTGCTTTGCTTCATAGAATCATGATGAAACTCATGAAGTACCGGCTCATGCTTTAATAGTCAGGAGTAACCAACTCCGTATGCAAACAACAAGCAGACGCTATGTGTCGATATCTCTCCTGTCAATTTTTCCATTTTTATGCCAAAATTTGACTTACACGTAACAATCATATCTTATCATGCAACTGACTTTAGCAAATGGAAACAGAACAAGAACCCATCCCTAAATTTTGATATTAGAACGATACTTCGAACACAGAAAGTGAATAAAAAATAAAATTCAACCATCTAGACTACAAATGTAAGGAAACCCCGGATTTGAAGGCTTTTCCTGACTAAATGAAACAAAACCTTAAGCTAGAAGCTACCTGGTTGTAATTAACAAGAAGCTCATCAAAAGTTGGGGCGGAAGGTTTAATAAACCTAGGACATGCATAAGAGAATAGTTCGTCATACAGAGCATAGGCTTCCTCATCATATCTCTGCATCCTCATCATCTTCTCACCATACTTCTCTCTCAATTGATTGTTCACATCCTCTGCTACAAGTTTCACTTGGAAAGTGCCAGCAAGGCGTACATCTGCTCCTTCTTCTTCAAAATTTGTTCATATTGAGGAGATTTCTGGTGATACTGCTTGACCTTGAAAATATACAAGAGAATCTTGCTGAATTCACGAACTGACTCAACATACCTGTAAAAAGAAAACTGATATGTTAGTACTAGACAGAATATCCAACAAAGAAAGACTCTTTCAAAATCCATTTCCTATGCAGTAGGTCATTTTTGACTTTGGACGAAGTAAAAAAAAAAACTACATTTGTTTGTGCACGTTGAATAATGTACGCTCTATAGTGCTATATCAACTTGATTATAATTGTGATCTAGGGCCCTATCAGGTTATCAATGAGATAATACAGATCAAAAACAGAATATAAGTACGCAATCCTGATGGAACAGCTAACCATCCGCAACAAAGTTAACATCTTTAGAAACTGACACCAGAAGATCTAAACATATACAACATAAACAGACACCAATTAATATGAGAGGTGAAAAAGTTCAAAAACAAACCCTCGCAACATAAGGTTAGCAAATCCATAGTGATAAACTATAGCAATGTGGCTTCCAATAACACTGGTATAAACACCTGACTGACTGATGTCAATCGGCTGCAAACACTTCAACCCAGTGTGGTAGTCACTCGAAAGGCAATGAACTCGAAGCAACCCCACCATGCTGAAATACCCCAACACTTTCAGAACATTGCTTCCACCGGAGTAAGAGTATCCATCATTTGCGGTGAAATCCTCCAGACCTTTTTCCTGCTCCAAGGTCTGAATGATCATGGACTTCTCAACAAGCGCTTGCAAGAAGTTGAGAACACCATATATTGTTCCATGCCTGCAAGAACCAGCCCGTTGTCAGGTATATGCATCAATAAGTATACATCGAGAACGAAGTATCATAGTATATGGTGTTCGCAAATGGAAATCACTAAAGTAATAGCAGGTGTCCACCTATTTCTGTCTCCTCAATTATTCAGGCAAAATGGTCATAGAAATAGTAGAAAAAATACAGCAAACGAGTAACTCACTGTACAAAGACTCCCACAAGAGACATATATGATGGAAACAAAATTGAATGAGCGAGAGGGGGGAAAAAAAATTATCGAACGAAGAATTAGAGCACTTCCATATGAAATGCTCCACCTCCACTATTAACAAGCACAAAAAAGTAAATTTACAGACAAAGAGCTGTTGAACAATATTTACATACAAATGATCACTTCCAAACTCTAAAACCCATCTAGAGCAAGACTTATCCTCAGCCACCTTTGACAAGCACAAAAAAAAAAAAAAAAAAAAAAA
>JAJJMA010057084.1:4158-24161 GCA_023529015.1 Papaver nudicaule
CCCACACCATTTGGAGTCGCCGAGTATGTTGGAGATTTATCAGTGGCCAAGGCGTGCAATTCAGCAGACGTGCAAATGCGAGAAAATCGAAAGGTGAAGATGGCAGAGAAAAAGAAGCTCGGTAAGGAAGCAATCAAGGAGCAAGAAATTCTAGACTTCATCGCCAACCCAACCACATATGTGCATTCAGTAAATTCAGTGGAAGACTCGGCGAAGCCAGGAGACAAGACCTTATAGCAATTAAAGGAACCATCGCCGATGGGAGAACCAGAGCTACATTTCACGGCGGTGGAACCTACAAAGGATATCAATATCGGCGATGATAAGGATCCAAAGTTGGTAAAAATTGGTACCCTGCTAAACGAAGACGAGTCGGCGAGGTTGCAGGCACTACTCAAGGAGTATGTGGATGTCTTTGCGTGGGGCATGAACGAGATGCCAGGGATTGATCCGGCGATAGCATGTCACAAACTTGACATTGATCCAAAGGTCAGACCATTCAGGCAAAGAATAAGGAAATTGGCACCAGCTTATAAAGAGGCTGTAGAGGCAGAAATTGACAAAATGAGGGCGTCTGGTATAATAAGACCAGTGCAATATCCACAGTGGATAGCCAACATGGTTGTGGTACCAAAGAAGAACAAGGGAGTAAGGATTTGCATTGATTTCAGTGACCTTAACAGAGCTTGTCCCAAGAATAGTTTCCCATTGCCGAGTATTGACCAGACTGTGGACGCTACATCAGGTCACGAGTTGCTGTCATTTATGGATGGTTATTCAGGGTATAACCAAATACCTTTGGCGGAGGAAGACCAGAAGCATACAGCTTTCTTTTCCACTAAAGGGTTATTTTGCTACACTCGAATGCCGTTTGGGCTGAAGAATGCTGGTGCCACTTACCAAGAAATGGCACAGAAAATGTTTGAGAAATGGATTGGGAAGACGATGGAAGTCTATGTCGACGACATGCTTGTCAAGAGTAAGAAGAAACAAACTCATGTGGAAGACCTAAGAGAAATATTTAATCATATGCGTGTTACTAAGCTCAAAATCAATCCAGCAAAATGTGTCTTCGGCGTGACTTCAGGAAAGTTCTTGGGATATGTCGTTACCAAGAAGGGAGTGGAAGCTGATCAAGCCAAGGTTAAAGCGATCATAGAGATGCCCTCGCCGGTCACTGTAAAAGATGTTATGCGGCTCAATGGGACTTTGGCGTCTCTCAACAGATTCATCTCCAGATTCTCCGATAAGTGCAAGCTGTTTTTCCAGACATTGAAGAAAGGAGAAAAGTTCAACTGGACGGAGGCACATGAAGCTGCATTTCAAGGCATTAAAAAGTATCTCGCCACTCTCCCAGCAATTCAACCACCCGAGCACGGCGAGGAACTCAGAGTATATCTCGCCGTAACACCTTTTGCCATAAGTGCAGTGCTTGTAAGAACCAAAGGTGGAGAAACACCTATATATTATATCAGTAGAACGTTGCAAGGAGCAGAGAAGAATTATACCAAAATAGAGCAGCTGATTCTGGCTTTGGTTTTCGCATCTCAGCGATTACGTCCATATTTTCATGCCCACCCCATTGTGGTCCTCACAAAAACTCCAATAGAGTCTATCTTGCACAGCTCTCAGCGAGTGGGACGCATCGCCAAGTGGAATCAACAGATTGAACAGTTCGGCGTTCAATATGAAATACGCACAACACAGCGGTCTCAAGTTATAGCAGATTTCCTCGCCGACTTTCCAATTGATGAAGAAGAAGAGATAGAAGAAATCCCATCCTCCTTGGATGAGCAAGAACATGAAGTACCAGATTTATTGAAGTGCAGCCCTGATGGATGGGAGGTTTATGTAGATGGTTCGTCAAATAAAGAAGGAAATGGAATTGGAATTGTTCTTATCTCGCCAAAAGGAGCAAAGATTGTACACTCGCTGAGATTAGAATTCCCGGCGACTAACAATGAGGCAGAGTATGAAGCAGTCATTCATGCAATGCGGTTACTCATAGAAATGAAAGTTAGCAATGTTAGATTGACAAGTGATTCTCAGCTGGTGATTCGACAAATATCTGGACGATATCAGACAGCAGACCCATCTATGCAGAAGTACCTAAAACTTGCTAGGGAGTATGCCCAGAGGATTACTGGTATCAAGTTTCGCCACATCTGCAGAAAAGATAATAGGCACGCCGATGCATTGGCGTTTATCTCCTCAATGATAACGGACCCAGATGTTCCTTCGATAGCTATTGAAAGGGTAATGCAGCCATCAGTAACAGCACCAAGGCAATGGGAAGTATTAACAACAAGTGTCGAAGAATCAGCAGAAACGGATTGGAGATCGCCGATACAGTACTATTTGGACCACTTAACCTTGCCAGGAAATCAAATTCTGGCTCATCAGATCATCAGTCGCTCGGCGAACTATGAACTCCGAGATGGAATCTTATATCGCCGGTCATTCTCTGGGCCACTTCTGCGATGTGTATCTAGAGAGGAAGGTAATAAATTATTAAAGGAGATTCATGAAGGAGACTGTGGAAATCATGGTGGCCAAAGAGCTTTAGCCTTGAAGGTCAGAATGCAAGGATATTACTGGCCTTGGATGAATAGAGATGCAAAGGAATATGTCCAGCGATGCAAACCATGCCAGCTGTATGGAAGAAGAATTAAAGCGCCGGCAACATCTTTAAACTCAGTGCTTAGTCCTTGGCCTTTCGCCAAGTGGGGCATTGATATTATTGGTCCACTAACCACAGGTTCCGGACAACGGAAATATATTATTGTGGCAACGGATTATTTCACTAAATGGTGTGAAGCTAAAGCTATCAGGAAGAAAACAGGACAGGAAGTATTCACATTCATCTGGGAGAACATATTTTGCAGATTTGGTGTACCGACGGAGATATGTACCGATAATGGGAAAGAGCTAGTCGGCGACAACATAAGAAAGTTACTCGCCCATTACAGTGTTAAACTGGGAAAATCAACTCCCTTATACCCTCAGAGTAATGGCCAAGCAGAAGCCACCAATAAGACTATTGGAATGGGACTGAAGAAAAGATTGGAAAAGCACAAAAAGGCATGGTGTGAGCATTTACACAATGTCTTGTGGTCATATAGAACTACGGTTCGAGAAGCAACTGGGGCATCTCCTTTCTTACTTACTTTCGGCGCCGAGGCAGTACTCCCATCTGAAGTAATTCTGCCCACTACAAAGCATGAAGCATGGGAAAAGAATCTGAATACAGATCTAATCCTAGCCAAGCTTGATGACTTAGAAGAGCAGCGGTTGATCGCCCTTACTCACATGGAGAATTATCATCGGCGATTAGCAAGATAATATAACAAGCGAGTGATTCCAAGAGAATATTCACCCGGCGAGCTGGTTCTCCGAGAAGTTCCTCCATCTCAACGAGAAGGGTGCAGGAAGCTGGAACCTGTGTGGGACGGCCCTTATGTCGTTAAAAGAGTGGCTGGGCCAGGAGCGTATGTACTGATTGATGAGCATGGCGTACAACTCGAGCATCCTTGGAACGCCAGGTTCCTTAAGAAGTACTATCCTTGAGGGATATCATGTAAAATCCGAAGTCTTGGGTGGGCATAATACCCAAGAAATCTTATTAGCTTGTGTAAAATAGCAGCAAATAAGATCCGGGGACGTAGGTTTGCTATCATGCGCCGAACCCCGTTAACAAATCATTGAGTCATTTGCACTTTCACTCACTAAGTAGTCTAACTGCAGTGATAGACAGAATTTTAAAGCTCCAAGAGCACAACAGCTGAGGCAAAATACTCAGTCGCAGGCTATAAAAGCCAAATGCAGAGGCACAAATGCCCAAGGCAATAAATGCCATGCAAAACCCTGATTAGGTACTAAGGCCAAGGGCCATCAATAAAGGCATAATGCCCAAATCAATAAATCAGCTAAGAGCCAAGACCTCTTATGCTGAAAGCTTACTGCCGTCGAGTGAATGCCCTTATCGCAATGGTTAGTCCAACCCAGGCTAGTTGTAAGACCAGCCGTGTTACTTGTTGATCTGTAAGTGTTTGTAAGGAAATAAGGTCCCCTTTTGCTATAGCATCACATCGGCGGTTCCGCTGGTGTGTTAATCCGTCTAAGCCATAGCATCACTCCTGGCGGAGTGTATTGAAGTCTATGAGGGCAACCCATTCTACTTATATTAGATCGCCGACGGGCACAAGTAATGGTTACGGCTGGGGTCTACCCTGCTGCTCTAATAAATTGTTAATTCAATGGTCCAGAAATTGTTGGCCGTGCGAGGGACAGGGTTTCACTCTTTGGCAAGATTAAGTCTTTGAAGATAAGATAGAAGAAGGCACGTCAAGTGCAGCTAAGGAAAATAGCGTATTAACAATGAAGCAGATATCATTAAAACATGAAAAATAACATTCACCAAAATAGCATTCAAAGGGAAATGGTTCCATACAAGAAAACAAAGATAGCAAGAAAAATGCAAGATAAGGGAGAAACACTTGGTCTATCACGACATCTAAAAAGCAGAAGGAAAGCTACTTTAACACCTAGGATCCGGGAAAGGACTCTTGGGAGTAGGAGGCTTGTCCTGATGAAGGTCACCGAGAAGATCTGCGCCTATGTCGCCGGTACCACTATCATCAGGATGGCAATCATTTCTGGCAGTTCCAACAGCACTTGATTCGCCAAGATTTCTCGTGCTCTGCTCGTCGACGTCGATAATTACCACAGTACTTGGCTCGACGAGTGGTTGGTTAGCATTAACAGTCGTCATTCCTGGAGTCTGCTCGCTGACAGTCCCAGCAAAAGCAATAAGGGATAGATTTTGTCCCTTAGGAATTTCATCTTTAGCTTCCTCCTCTGAGCTTTCTTCCTCAGACCCATAGTTTTCTTCTTCATTTTCTTCTTCATTTTCTTCTTCATTCTCCTCTACAACCAGCACCTCTTTTCCTTTGGCGCTTGTCATCTCTTGCATAGCGAGCTGTTCAGGAGTGAGACGTTTATAGGCCGAGGGAATCTCCACATTATACTGAGGCAGGAATTTGTAAGCAAAATCCTGAGCGCCGATGAAAGCAGCACTGACAACATCATCCTTGTGACGCTTCTCCCAATATTGGACATCTTCCATGGCCTCGGCGAGCTCAATTTGAATGCCATCTCGGGCACTCTCCAAATCTTGAATCTTGCCAGCACAAGAGGCATGGTCAAGAAGTTGCTTGTTCAGCTCGGCGAGTTGCCCAGCACAGGATTCATGCTCTTTGAGCTTTTCAGACAACTCGTCTATCTTGTTGGGGCAAAGCTGGTGCTCCTTGAGCTGATCCGAAAGATCCTGGACCTTCATCTCCAGTTCATGGCAACCTCTGATGACCTCTTGCTGCTGATCTACTTCATTCTTTAGCTTCTGGATGGTGGCTGAGGCAAAGAAAGAGAGGGATATGGTAAAGAAGATGGAAAATAAACGTAAGCATGATAAGTTATAAATAAATCCTATAAAAAGCTACCTTCTAGGTTGCGGACATGTTCTCGCATACCCTCTCGTGCTTCCGTAAACTGAGTCATATGGAACTCAAAGTTTCCGTTAACACACGGACCTAACATTCGTTCTATACGGTGCTGTTGGTCGGAGCATTGCTTGTATAATTCGATCGTCAAATTTTCACGCCTCTCTGCCATATCTTTCCAGCGCTGAATCTGAAACTCGGCGGTCTCTTTCTCTGTGCTCAGGCTGATAACTTGGGTAGCCAACTTATCAGCTCTAGATTTTTCCTCTTTCCAAAGAAAGGAAGCTCGTTTATGACCAGTCTCGGCTTCTGTCTTGGCAGCGAGGGCAAGTTCCTCTCGGCGAAGTGCCTCATCACGTTGGTTGGTCATTTGGCCTAATTCTGAGCGAGTAGCTTGATAAGTATCACAGAGATTTCTTATAATATCAACGTCTTGATCCAACTCTCGGCGACACCATTTAAGGTCCTTAATGAAAGTGAATAACTGATTACACTGCTTAAGGTTGCTATTACTAAGTCTCTCGATTTCGGATTCAGCTCGCCTAAGCCTATCATCATCGGAGGAATGGCAACCTTGGAGGGCAGGAAATCTAAGGGTCGGCGAAAGAAGCGAATAAAAAAGCAAAATAACTAAACAAAAAAGAGATGTGAAGAAAACTTACTCTGCTGAGTGGTGACCGTTAGGCTTCGCTGTCTAGCCTCATTCTTTAACCTATCAACCTCTTGGCCACGTACCACGGCCTCATGTTGCAGTTGGCTGATTTGAGTCCTAAGATTAATATTCTCACGGCCAAGACCTTCGAGGGCCGAGCCGACACTCAAGCAATGGTGAAAGTGCTGGGGATACATAGAATAAGCATAAGTCTCATATAATGACAAGAACTGGAAAAGATGCAATTCCACAAAAATACTCACCATATTGAAAAGGTTGAAATGCTCCTGATAAGGAATGACATCAGCAGCCGTATGAAACTTTGGGTGATGCACAAACCCAGGGCGACTATATTGAGCCAAGGTCTCATAATATTCATGATCCATGCAGTCATCCGCCACACTAAGCTTATCAAAAGCCTCGGCGAGCATGTTAGGAGCAGTTACTTGCAGGCATCCAGGTCCCTTAGCTGGCTGAGGAACAAGAGGATGTCGAGGCAACCTATCGAGAACAACTAAGCCAGCGAAATGTGGCTCCAGTGCTGAGGCAGAAGAAGTATGTTGAACAGATGGAATCTTAGGGATCTCGGAAGAAGAAGAAGGTTTGGAAGTATCTTGACCACCAGAAATGTTGAGCTGATCCAGATCCATATCAAGATGATCATTGTTTGTGGGGTATGTTTCCGAGTCCGGATTCATGTCCTTTATATTTTCAATAGCAGGAGGTTCAGTGGAACCATTCTTTACGGACTGCTCGGCGAGAATACTAGCATCACCCACCAGAGGTTGATCGACGAGCATGTGGGAATTATCCTTGGCAGATTGGTCGCCGATAATCTCAGGAGTTTCCTGGATGGGAATGGTTTCCTTGACAGGTGAAGAAGGAGTTGATGGAGGAGGCAGATTCTTAGCAGCGAGTTGACGGAGTTCTTCAGCTATCTCGGCGGGAGATGGCCTAGGTTTCTTTGGGCGCTGCAAATCGAATTTCATCAAAGATACATCTATCAGATCTTGGAACAAGCAGAGGCAAATATAGATATATATTTTAAAAATATATAGACATATATTTTTAAAATAAGTTTAAGAAAAGTGCTTGTTTCTAGATCTTCAGTTGGATCTTTGCTAACACGGAAATAACTCTAACAAGAACATAGATATATATATTTACCTGGGAAACACCGGCGACAGTAGTATCTTCTCGCCCTCTCTTTGTCCCAGCAACATCATCAGCCGAAAGTTTGACGTAGCCTTTATCTTCTGTCCTGAGAAATTTGCCATCCTCACCCTTGGCATATTTGTCAGCATCGGGCCAGACTACATTCCAGAATGTATGCTTGGCAAGATGGGAGTGCTCAGGCAAGAAAGCCTCTCGGATTTTGGTTTTTTCCTCATCCTCCCAGCCGAGTAACCAAGGACCATCGACGAGACAGGGAAGATTGGAAAAGTCGCCCTCAGAGCTGTGACGAACTGATGGTTTGTCCTTAGTACTGGTGATCTCCACGTCGGCGAGTAACAAGACTGTAGCAGGTTTGGGGGCAAAGCGAACAGCCCAAGGGTCAGTTTTTCTGTTGCAAGAAGCCACAGAATATTGTTCAAGAAAATTCTTCAAAGTAAACTCCTCAGGTTTGTGAGCTTCCAGGTTGACGAGCGAGGGATAGTTTGTTTTGCCCTCTCGGCGCAGGCTCCATTCATTCATCACTCGGATAGCATTACCCGTTAGTTGGAAGGGACTTCTGTTAATCGCCGCAAGAAGATCAACGATAAAAGTATTATTCGGGTTATAAAGAGGAAACTTTAGCCCAGCTTTCAGCTGGCCAAAGGCGACAGCAGCCCAGGTGTTACTTGTCTCGGATCGAAGAAGATCATCGACAGATAATAAATCAGATGCCTTCTTCGTCTCAGGCAGGGAATGGATTTTGGGGTTGAGATATTCTACTTTGAAGTGAGTACAATAGCCAGGCCAATCGGTATTCCAGTGTGGTACCTTTGGGTCAGTAGACTTTGTTTTGCTAGCCGTGCTTTTAGATCTGGAGGGTTTTGGAGCCATTAAAGCAGCTTAAAAGTGCCGGAGAAGATGAAGAATGGCGGTTATCGGTGACGGAAAAGGGAAAAAAGGATCTGTAGCAGAAATCAGCGTAAGGAAAAGAGGAAATCGTTGTGAAGCAAAGAAAAGAGAAAGAAAATAGCAGTTACTCAAAGGATAAAGGAAACCTCAAGACTGTGAAAAGAAAGGAAGAAGATGAAAGGTTCAGGTGAGAAAGGCAGTAGCAGAAGGCTTAGGGTTTTAGAAAAAAAGAACTCGTAAAGGAAGAAGCAGATGTAGAGCCGAGTATTTATATGAGTGTAGGGGAGAGTAACCGGCGATAACGGTTATGAGCTGTAGTGGAGTAATGGAAGTAATGGGCGAAAACGGTTACCAGTCGTAAAGTGAAGCTACGCATGGAAGACACGTGGAGTAACTGATGCATGCTAGCGGACGTGTGGCGTGAAGAAAGGCTAGTGGAGAACGTGGGGCGGTATTTTCGGCGATACATGGAAGTTTCATCCCCGGCGACTAAAGTCTCAGGAGATGAAAGAGGCAAAATGTAAGGGTAGAAAATACCTATCCCATATAAAGCATCCTAGATGAGCTGCTGTCTAAAAAGAATGCAGCTGAGATGTCCTGGATCAGCGAGTAACAAGACGGGCGACATAAAAATCAGCGAGTATGCTACCAACGAGTAGGGTATCAACGAGCAAGGTTTCAACGAGTATAAGACCTATCGCCAGAGTTAGGTGATAGTTAGGTGAAATTTAGGTGAGCATTTAAGAGAGGTCAGAACGGATATATTGTCAGGTTGACTGGTTGACTCAGTGGAGGATGCGTCATCATCGTAATATCCTAAGAAGATTCTCTCGTCTATGTTTGTTAAGTACGAAATGAACTCGCCGAGGTACATGTGTCGGCGAGTCATGACAAATAAGTGTCAGTCTAACTTTGTTTGTATTAGCTGTTCACCACTATGTAAAGGGTCTATAAATAGTGAACTAACCCAACTGAGAAAGGGGTTGGACACACTTGGGATTGGTCTGGAGAGAGGAAAAGTATCCTACTTGCTCTCTACAGCCCAAGACTTAAGTTAGGATTCTTATTCAAGGAATTAAACATAGAAGATTAGCAAGGTAATGGAATGTGGTAATCATACTTATACTAGTGGAATCCTTGGATGTAGTCCTTATTATGGGCGAACCAAGTAAATCATCTTGTCAAGTAACTCTAACTCTTATCTCTTTTATATCTCTTATGATTGTTGTATGGATGTATGCTTTGGGAATGATTGTGTGTATGTGAGTGTATCATATTTGGGTGTACTGTGTAAGATCTAACCATTGGGATTTTACACAGTTACAGTGGTTCCCTAAACTGTAGTATAAAAGGCGAGGTATGCTTTTTGTTGTTACTGGTGACTACCTGTTTGATTTTTGTCTGGCATTCTTTTCTTCCATTTTTCCCCTCTTTTGTGTTCTATCATCTTTTGAAGGAGTAATGGCTGACAGAGGAAAAGCTCCTATGGAGGAAGGAAATGGTGAGATGGACCCGATAAGCCGTAGGGAACAGATTCGCATAATAATGGAGATGGAAGCCGATTTTGCTAATGCTAGCTCTTCTAGGAGGGAGAGTAATCCTGACAAGGTGATTCGTCTGTTTAGTAATCTTATTGAGAGTGATGAGAGGAGAAGGGAGCAGAGGATGAGGGAAGACGGTGGTTCATCCTATGACTGCCGTATGTACGAAACTAGATCATTTTTCCGCCGCCATAGCGAAGAGATTTTGCCGATGCTTAAAGATGGTCTTGTTTTTCCTGACGATGAAGTGAATGTGAAAGCTGAAGTAAAAGAAGAAATTAACGACGTGAGTCCGTCTGTTTCCGTCGTCGCTCCTTTAATTGATAAGCAAGTCGCTGCTGAAGAGGAATTTATTCCAGAGGTTGTTTTCTGGGAGGAGGATGCTGCCGTCGTTCCTGCTGGTGTTCCAATCATCGATGTAGATCTGCTCGAGGGCCTTGACGAAGATCGAGGTACCGTGGCCGGACGACTTCGGAATAGACGCAGAAATAGGAGAGGCTGAATTTAGTTTTTCTATGCTAGCGTCTTCGGAGTGTCGTATTTTGTTAGTTGTTTTCCTTTTGCTGCTCTTATTCTAGAAATTTGCTTTATGCTCCGAATGTGCTTCCCGAATGAACACTTTGTTAGCTTGTTTATTTATCTATTTTAATAGGTTGCTTACCACAGTTTCCTTGCATTACTTTTGTTGCTTACCTACTGATATCAAATGGTCGCTGAATGTATGGGTGTATGGTGCTACGGACCTCTAGATATTACTTCCCAAAGGCTTCCGCGAGCGCGCATGTTCTTCGGAGTGTAGTATTTTTTACTTTTTCTTATTCGTGTTTTAGCGTTGGGGTTGCTAGCGTGTGACATCGATTGTTCTTCGTAGAGGCTATGTATCTCCTTTCGTTTCCCTTGCTCGAAGTTCCTCGGACCTGCTTCGGAGAGACTTGGATGAAATATTATCAAACAGCTTGTGCGCTTATCCCATGTGTTTATTTGCTAATTAGCTATTTCGAGGTGGCTTCTTTAGTTATAAAAATTTTAGACTCATGGGTATGTTCCCTTAGGACTGTTGTGTAGGGTTTTTGTGTCTCTAGATATATACCTTCAAAACTGTTTGTTGATTTAATTCTTAAAATTAGATGTCCCTAAAATTGTGGGTTCTCACGCGAGCAGCGTATGGTAACTGTGATAGCGTGTTATGCTTGCTTTGTAAGTTCGTATATCACGATGGTTTTATTGTGAATGTTCCTCGTGTCGTGTTTATTCTCTATGTTTCTTCGGAATCTTCTTGAATTATTTCTGTTGTCTTGACCAAAATATTTTTCCTGGTGGTTTTATCAAAGCAATTTTGAATAGCGTGAAGATTTTAAAACCCTAAAATACATTTGTATATATATTTTCTCATTTGTTTTCTTATGGCTAGCCGCCTGTTTGCGAAGGGTATGAAGATTGAAAACTAATCTCGTTTCCACGCTAATTTTGCCCTGCCAAAATTTAAAAAACCTTCAACGAATGACTTTTATCATCCGATGCCGAGCTCAGATCAGCCCCTTCCGTCTGATTTTTATAGTCTTATTTCCAATTTTAACATGAAATTTGAGAACCTTACAATGGATTTCTATGTGTAACATGAGTTTTGAAAACCCTAAAATGGATTCTTAGATGTGGCACGAATTTATAATCGTTTATCGAAAAACTGGATTCGATGCTACCACCAAAGGTTTTAAAGCGGATATTAACTGCCTCTCTCGGAGATCGACCTCATCATACCGAGGTTTTGAGAACTCTTTACGAATGATTTTATCATCTGATGCTATGCTCTAAACACTCTTAAACATGCCAAAGCCTTTAAGGTCTTTGGATATTTAAGATACGGGAGTTGCTTTTCGGAAAACAAGCTTTTGAAAATCTTTTGAGAAGATTGGAAAGAAAATATAACACAAAATTTGAAAACCCGAAAAATCACAGGCAAACCCTAAGTTGTTTTAATCAGTCCCTGTTTCTAGCGCCAAACTGTACGAGTAGAAAATCTGCATAGGTACTCAAGGTATCACATCCATCAGATCTACTCATACATACAGTATTCAGTTGAGATTCAGTGGTGCGAAGACCATAAGAACAGCACCGAGGGTACTATGAACAGTAAATAAAGATCAAACTAATAAGAGTAAAGGCAAAATATAAGAAGACTTTTATGTATTTCGATGTTGTGATTACATGAATATAACCCTAAGGAACCAGAGGAGATAACAAACCTAATCTCCCTCTTGCTACTTAGGCTCAACCAAACAAGAATCCAACCCCTACAACGTTTTCCAAGCTCGCCTTATATAGGCCGAGCTTGGGTGGTTTACAGCTAATAGAGACAAGAGACTCAGTCGTGGTGGTGTCAGTCCCTGTCGAGTAAGGCGGTTTATGCTCTGAGGCTGAGCCCGGGGCTTCGGTCCATTGACATGGTCCGAATCCTTTCCCTCCGAGTCTTTACTTCGCTTGTGTGTAACTGCTTCTTCTTCGGGCTGGTCCGAGATCTCGCTGTTGGTTCTCTCGACGCGGCCAGGCTTCCCGGATGCGAGACACGTGTTCCGAGGGGTTTCACCCCCTACAGTTTGCCTCTTTTCTTATCCAAAAGTCGAAGGAGTTTGGAGAAGAAAACTCTTGGTGTTTCGCCTTCTTCGACACGTGTCCTCGCCTTAACTTCTGACTGACACATGTACCTTCGCGTGCTTTTCGAAACCTTCTCCTTTCTTTGACCTGTCACTTGCTGCGTAGGTTCTATCTTTTATTCCTATTTAAACTTGTTTTGTCACTTCTTCTTCCCTCTCTCCTTTCTCTGCTTTTTATTATTTTCCGAAGGGGTTGTATCTTTCTTTCTTCTGTATTTTCTTTAATCATGGTAAGCTTCTGAGTTTTATCTCCATCGTTTTGATGTGATCTTTGTTTTCTACTCCTTTTTAAACTTTCTTTTCTGTTGCAGGCTGCCGCCGGTGCCTCTGCAATTGCTTCTTCAGACGTTCCTCCTGCTACAGTGTTACCTTATAAAATGGTAGATCCCCAGAAGATCGGCTGGGAGGAAAGGGCGCGTATCTACGGATTTGACCCGTCTCTTTTTCCTTACGAAAGTTTAGGAAAGGAGATTCTTTCCCCTGAACTGCTTGCTGCTCATAAGTGCGGCGACAGAAGATTAATCGTCTCCGGTGAGCAACTCGGCGCCGGTCTTCCCATTCCTTTGTACAATCCATCCAACCCTCTTTTTTATGAAATTTATTCCAAAATTAGTCCTCCCTGCGGAGTGATGCAATTAAATGGGAACGCTATTCGAGTCCTCAGCGAATGGGTTGCTCGTTCGGAGGGTAGATCATATTATTATAAAGAGCTTCCTGAGAAATTCCAACATTCTCCCGAGTACTGGTCCGTCGAAAATTTCTTCAAGTGCTACAAGGTGGAAAAATCTTTATCGAAAGAGAAAGCTCCTTGGAGTGTGGGTTTAGGCAAAGTGCCCGATTCTTCTCATCCCCTCGGTGACGTAGATCTTTCGGGGTCCAAGAAGAATACACTTCTTCTCCACTCTAGCGATGAGGTGTGGTTTACAAAGCCTATACTCATCGAAGGCCCTGTCTTGTATGGCTACGAAGATGAAAAGAAGAAAGTCGAACGTAAGAAGTTCGCAGCCGAACATAATTTCCCTGTTGTAAATTTCTATAGCATTTTCTTCTCTAAAGATGAGCGCACTAAGTCTCAAGGAAAGATTGCTCAGGCCAAAAAGAGGGTAAGATGTAGTTTTGAAATTTCTTTGTTTTATTCTTCTTTTAGAGGTTACTCTCATTCGTGTTTTGTTTTCAGAAAGCGGAGCTGGCGAAGGCAAAAAGTCAAGAAGCTTCAGATGAAAATGATGCTCCGAAGAAGAGAAAAAGGTCTTCAAAGTCAGCGCCTGCTGAGAAGGGGGAAATTAGTCAGGTGATAAACACTTCCTGCCTCAGCTATGCGTTAGGTATGGATATTTGCCTCTGTTTAGAACCTGATAAATTGGCTGCTTGTCAGCAGAGCGATGTGTTGGTCGATGGTGGTGATACTGCAAATTTATCCCTTCGTGAGCCGAATCGAAAAAGAGCAAAAACCATGGCTACGAAGAGGAAAACTGCGAATGTTATTAGTTCTACAACCGAAGCTGTTACCCGAAGACCAACGCGTAAGTTTATTGTTAGTTCGGATGATGAGGAGACCGAAGATGATGGGACTCCGACGGGAGTGAATCTTAGCCGCAGAGCAGCTGGGGTGCCGAACTCCCAAACTGTGGTACCCTCGCAGGGACGTTCTTCTTTTGATGGCGAAACTTCTCATTCTGATCAACCAGAAATGAATTTAAATCAGTATGGGTCCAACATTGGTACCACTTTGGGTTCCTTTGCATCGGGTGCGAGTGTTCCTTCGATTCCTATCGCCGTCACTCAGCGGTCGAGTTTAGGTTCGGAGAGGCAGAAAACGAACTCTTGTCGTAGTCCTCGTGCTGAAGACCTGGCTAGCCTTTTGAGAGCACATTCGAGGGATCCCCAAAATCGCCCTTTAGACCCTTCCGTGTCTAGATTTCTTGCCCGAGCTTTTTCCGGTTCTTTGGACAAAGATTCTGTTGCTGCTGTACCCTCCTATCACCAATCATTCGTGGAAGCTGTGAGTATGCCTCTTTGTTGTTTTCGCTCGTCTGCATGTTTTTGTATGTTGTTTATTGATATTTTTCGTTCCTTGCTTTCAGCAAAAATATCATGGAAAGTTTTTGCTTGACCTCGCTGGTGCCCAAGGTTTGGAGGTTGCTCAATTTAGCGAGGACATCCGTCTCTTACGGCAAGAGAAGAAAAATCTTATGAAAGAGTTGAAAGGGCTAGAGAGTCGCCTTAAGATTGCCATGTCCGAGCGAGACAGCTTTATGCAAGATGCTGATGTTCAAAGAGAACGAGCTTCGAAACTTGACGAGGAGTTGCGTTCGGCTCTTAGTTTGTGTGATAAAAAGGATGCTGAGATTTCTTCTTTGAACAACCATATTGAAGGGGAGGGGAAGCGCACCTCTTTGTTTAGTCGTGGCCATGCCCGATTCGTGTGCAGGAGTATGGGTATTCAACCACCCTATTATTTTGATGGCTTGGAAGATCCAGATGCTAAACTTGAGTCTGATAAAGATCTCATTTCGACCAGCGAGGCTGAGTTAATAATTTCCGAGTTGCGAAAAGTGAGGCTAGCAGAAAATTTGCAGGCAGCGGAAGACAATGTTGATGGTGCGTTGGGGATTGAAGGTCATGAAGCTATCGATGTGGAGCGAAAGGATGATGATGGTTTTGACTCTCGGGAGCTGGGTGTAATTGATGAAAGCATTAGTGAAGAACCAGAAGGTGAGAAAGGGGGTGATGGGGGTGCGAAGGTAGGTGACGAGCTTTTTGGCGGTGAGCCGAAGGAAGTAGATTGCACTGATGCTTCTGGTAAAAGCTCCGAGGTTACTGCCGAGGTTCGAGATCCCGTGGATGAACTTAACAGTATTATGGCTTCCCAGGTTTTGCCTTTGTTTAAAAGGAATGACAGCGATCCTGCGGCTTCGTCCCGAGAGAATCCCTAGAGTGTTTTTCTTGTAGTTTTGATGATCCTGTGTGAGGATGTCTTGTAAAATAGGAAGTGCGTTTCTTCTAACTTTTTGATGACTTGTAGCTATTTTGTGTACCGAATAGGATTTGTAAGCACTTGTTGCCTTTCTCTTTTTCTTAATGCTATTCTTCTTCTTTTTGCTATTGCTGCTTTGTGCCTTGTTTTTTATCAAACGATTTTGAAAGTAACCTGTAAATGGTTCGTATAGCTTCTCGAGGTGCAACTTCGGGGCTTACTTCGATGTAGGAGAAAGTTACCAAGCTAGTGGGGGCATACGGATCACCCTTCCCAAAGGCGTTGAGTTACTCGCACTGGTTTCAAACAAAACACTGGCTATTGATTGCGTGGGTATCCATGTTTCCTTTATACGTTAAGTAGGTGCCGAAGATATTTATTTATCCTCCTCGGAGGGCATGGAGGTGCCCTAGCTACCTTTAGCCTAAGTAAATGCATGGAATGGATACCCCGTTTCTCAATAATAAAGTAACACGATGGGGGAGTGCCGGTCAAAGCTGGAGCTTAGACATGGTACTTTTCACTTATCGCGGCCTAAAGTTCGACCCCTCCAAATCTTTTGCACCTCCCCTTTTTGAGGCTTGAATTTTTATAAAGGGTCCCTTGGCTGCGTACTTCGCCGTTTGTTTTGAGGACGAAACAGCTGCCTCGGGGTTCCATCTTCCTCTATAGGTAGATGTTAATCCCATTTATCGTCCCCTTGGCGCCCGAGAACGTGAAGTCCTCGTGGCCATTTGATAGCGGGTACGATTGTATCATCGGCTTATGTAGCCTTGATTCAAGGTATCCGCCGCTAACGGGGTGTCTTGCGGGTAGAGGACCGTGCCACATAATTCGTAGGGCCCTTACGGATTATATGAGCATCAGTTATGGGCCTACTAAACGAGGTCTTTTTTGTTTGATGGCGTTTTTTGCCTCGGCGTTTACAGCCTTTTTCATTCGATGGCATTTTTGCCTCGGCGTTTACAGCCTTTTTCATTCAATGGCATTTTTGCCTCGGCGTTTACAGCCTTTTTCATTCGATGGCATTTTTGCCTCGGCGTTTACAACCTTTTTCATTCGATGGCATTTTTGCCTCTTCCACTTGTCGGGGCTTTGATTTTGATCAAAGCTGTATTCAAAGGATGTTATTATTACTTCCTCTCCTGAGTTATTACTTGTATGAGGTTTCGCTCTATGTGCTTCCCTGCTGCCATGGTGTCGATTGATTCCGCTGCCTGTTTTTCCTGCTATCTTTTAACGATGATTTTTTGTACGCATTTGTCTGAGATTCTTTTAAGGGTGGTGACCGAAGTCAGTACTAATGTCGATTTCTTTGTTCCGAGTTTTGGCTTTATCACTGGTGCTTTGGTGGGCTTCACCCTCGGCCGTACTTCGTTGCCTTGTATGTTGCCTTCGTTAACGCTTATTTGTGTTACGATTATTTTGGCTTTATTAAACCCCCTGATGCTAAGGTTGACACGTGGGTGTTTAGCGGTGTTATCTCGCCGCAACACCTTTTGCCAGGGAAAGAGCTAGTCGGCGACAACATAAGAAAGTTACTCGCCCATTACAGTGTTAAACTGGGAAAATCAACTCCCTTATACCCTCAGAGTAATGGCCAAGCAGAAGCCACCAATAAGACTATTGGAATGGGACTGAAGAAAAGATTGGAAAAGCACAAAAAGGCATGGTGTGAGCATTTACACAATGTCTTGTGGTCATATAGAACTACGGTTCGAGAAGCAACTGGGGCATCTCCTTTCTTACTTACTTTCGGCGCCGAGGCAGTACTCCCATCTGAAGTAATTCTGCCTACTACAAAGCATGAAGCATGGGAAAAGAATCTGAATACAGATCTAATCCTAGCCAAGCTTGATGACTTAGAAGAGCAGCGGTTGATCGCCCTTACTCACATGGAAAATTATCATCGGCGATTAGCAAGAGAATATAACAAGCGAGTGATTCCAAGAGAATATTCACCCGGCGAGCTGGTTCTCCGAGAAGTTCCTCCATCTCAACGAGAAGGGTGCAGGAAGCTAGAACCTGTGTGGGACGGCCCTTATGTCGTTAAAAGAGTGGCTGGGCCAGGAGCGTATGTATTGATTGATGAGCATGGCGTACAACTCGAGCATCCTTGGAACGCCAGGTTCCTTAAGAAGTACTATCCTTGAGGGATATCATGTAAAATCCGAAGTCTTGGGCGGGCATAATACCCAATAAATCTTATTAGCTTGTGTAAAATAGCAGCAAATAAGATCCGGGGACGTAGGTTTGCTATCATGCGCCGAACCCCGTTAACAAATCATTGAGTCATTTGCACTTTCACTCACTAAGTAGTCTAACTGCAGTGATAGACAGAATTTTAAAGCTCCAAGAGCACAACAGCTGAGGCAAAATACTCAGTTGCAGGCTATAAAAGCCAAATGCAGAGGCACAAATGCCCAAGGCAATAAATGCCATGCAAAACCCTGATTAGGTACTAAGGCCAAGGGCCATCAATAAAGGCGTAATGCCCAAATCAATAAATCAGCTAAGAGCCAAGACCTCTTATGCCGAAAGCTTACTGCCGTCGAGTGAATGCCCTTATCGCAATGGTTAGTCCAACCCAGGCTAGTTGTAAGACCAGCCGTGTTACTTGTTGATCTGTAAGTGTTTGTAAGGAAATAAGGTCCCCTTTTGCTATAGCATCACATCGGCGGTTCCGCTGGTGTGCTAATCCGTCTAAGCCATAGCATCACTCCTGGCGGAGTGTATTGAAGTCTATGAGGGCAACCCATTCTACTTATATTAGATCGCCGACGGGCACAAGTAATGGTTACGGCTGGGGTCTACCCTGCTGCTCTAATAAATTGTTAATTCAATGGTCCAGAAATTGTTGGCCGTGCGAGGGACAGGGTTTCACTCTTTGGCAAGATTAAGTCTTTGAAGATAAGATAGAAGAAGGCACGTCAAGTGCAGCTAAGGAAAATAGCGTATTAACGATGAAGCAGATATCATTAAAACATGAAAAATAACATTCACCAAAATAGCATTCAAAGGGAAATGGTTCCATACAAGAAAACAAAGATAGCAAGAAAAATGCAAGATAAGGGAGAAACTCTTGGTCTATCACGACATCTAAAAAGCAGAAGGAAAGCTACTTTAACACCTAGGATCCGGGAAAGGACTCTTGGGAGTAGGAGGCTTGTCCTGATGAAGGTCGCCGAGAAGATCTGCGCCTATGTCGCCGGTACCACTATCATCAGGATGGCAATCATTTCTGGCAGTTCCAACAGCACTTGATTCGCCAAGATTTCTCGTGCTCTGCTCGTCGACGTCGATAATTACCACAGTACTTGGCTCGACGAGTGGTTGGTTAGCATTAACAGTCGTCATTCCTGGAGTCTGCTCGCTGACAGTCCCAGCAAAAGCAATAAGGGATAGATTTTGTCCCTTAGGAATTTCATCTTTAGCTTCCTCCTCTGAGCTTTCTTCCTCAGACCCATAGTTTTCTTCTTCATTTTCTTCTTCATTTTCTTCTTCATTCTCCTCTACAACCAGCACCTCTTTTCCTTTGGCGCTTGTCATCTCTTGCATAGCGAGCTGTTCAGGAGTGAGACGTTTATAGGCCGAGGGAATCTCCACATTATACTGAGGCAGGAATTTGTAAGCAAAATCCTGAGCGCCGATGAAAGCAGCACTGACAACATCATCCTTGTGACGTTTCTCCCAATATTGGACATCTTCCATGGCCTCGGCGAGCTCAATTTGAATGCCATCTCGGGCACTCTCCAAATCTTGAATCTTGCCAGCACAAGAGGCATGGTCAAGAAGTTGCTTGTTCAGCTCGGCGAGTTGCCCAGCACAGGATTCATGCTCTTTGAGCTTTTCAGACAACTCGTCTATCTTGTTGGGACAAAGCTGGTGCTCCTTGAGCTGATCCGAAAGATCCTGGACCTTCATCTCCAGTTCATGGCAACCTCTGATGACCTCTTGCTGCTGATCTACTTCATTCTTTAGCTTCTGGATGGTGGCTGAGGCAAAGAAAGAGAGGAATATGGTAAAGAAGATGGAAAATAAACGTAAGCATGATAAGTTATAAATAAATCCTATAAAAAGCTACCTTCTAGGTTGCGGACATGTTCTCGCATACCCTCTCGTGCTTCCGTAAACTGAGTCATATGGAACTCAAAGTTTTCGTTAGCACACGGACCTAACATTCGTTCTATACGGTGCTGTTGGTCGGAGCATTGCTTGTATAATTCGATCGTCAAATTTTCACGCCTCTCTGCCATATCTTTCCAGCGCTGAATCTGAAACTCGGCGGTCTCTTTCTCTGTGCTCAGGCTGATAACTTGGGTAGCCAACTTATCAGCTCTAGATTTTTCCTCTTTCCAAAGAAAGGAAGCTCGTTTATGACCAGTCTCGGCTTCTGTCTTGGCAGCGAGGGCAAGGTCCTCTCGGCGAAGTGCCTCATCACGTTGGTTGGTCATTTGGCCTAATTCTGAGCGAGTAGCTTGATAAGTATCACAGAGATTTCTTATAATATCAACGTCTTGATCCAACTCTCGGCGACACCATTTAAGGTCCTTAATGAAAGTGAATAACTGATTACACTGCTTAAGGTTGCTATTACTAAGTCTCTCGATTTCGGATTCA
>JAJJMA010057085.1:0-10365 GCA_023529015.1 Papaver nudicaule
CCCTCTACTCACTTGTATCCAAGTTCACCCTATTGGGCTAGTTCAAACGTTCACCAATGGGCCTCCATTATGTTAGAGTTGTTGTGCCCACATACTTTGTTTGTAGCAAGGCCTCCAATATTTAACGGTCAAAGTAGGGCCTCTATGTTAATAGAAAGGCCTTCTATATTTTCGTAGTAGGGCCTCCAATATTTTATGGGCTACCACTATCGGACTACAATGGCTTGCCTACATTAGTTTTGTACGAGATACAAATCTTTCCTAGCTGAAGCAATGATTATAGTAAACATTCGCTTGATTAGTCTGGTAACTTTATGAATTGCTTGCTTCCATCACATGTTTACTTTTTCTGATATCATATGCTTGGTTATTGTTTGTACATATTCCGTGTCTATCAATGTTATATATGTAATGTTTAAATGTCTAGCTGATAGTGGAACCACCAACACTATCTTAAGAAATAGACAACTGTTAATTGAATTAATTCCTTACAATACCTCTGTGACTACGATGATTGAATCAACTCAAGTGATTATTGAGAAAAGTAATGCTCAGTTCTTGTTGCCAAATAGCACAACGATTAAAGTCACAGAAGCTCTATATGCACCAAGAGCTAATCGCACCTTGTTGAGTTTCAAGGATATCCATGCAAGCAGTTATCCTTCGAAAACAACTGTGAAAATGGAATTGAATAATATCGTCTCGAATGCATGTCAAGAAAACGCATTTTAGAGAAGTTACTGAGTCACTCTTGTGGTTTGTGCACCACTACGATAAGGATTGTCGAATCCCACGTTGTTATCAACGATGAAATGTTAAAAAGTGACTCTTACAAGATTTGGCACGACCGATTGGGGGCACCCAAGTCGTTATATGATGATTTGTGTTATTAAAAGAACTTACACAGACGTCCATTTTCTAGAATAAATTGGACAAAATATTTTTATAATGCAGAGAACATTGTGCTATCTAAAGTAACTTATGCACAATTTTTGCCTTCTAAAGTAAGTGAAGTGCAATCTTCTCCTTCTAAAGTATTTGAAGGGTATTTTCTCCCATTTTATTTGTTGTCCTTGTCTAAGGCACATCACTTATTTTCCAAAGCTTGCTCTTTAGCAAAGACATGATCGAGACCATCATAAGCTAAAAGAAAACATTCCATTTTTACGAAGAATACAAGGTGATTTGTGGACCTATACAACCAGAGTGCGGATCGTTCTTGTATTTTATGGTTCTGGTTGATTCTGGTGTCCACAAGAAATGTTGCATTTGCAAAGCTCCCAGCACAAACTGTACATTTAAGGGCTCACCACCCTGATTATCTAATTAAGTCTACCAGACTTGACAATGCTGGAGAATTTAAATCTAAAGGATTTGATGATTTTTGTATGTCTAATGAAATTGACATAGAACATCTTGTACCCCATAAAAACTCAAAATGGTCTCGCAGAAGCTATCATTGAAAGGTTTAGATGATAGCTAGGGCACTGGTTATGCGCTACAACCTGCCTGTTACTGCTTGAGGGTACGTCATATTGCATGCAGCCTTACTTATTCGCTTTATACCCACTGCTAGCCAACCATTTCATGCGTACCAGTTGGTAACTGGATATGAGCCTGATATTTTGTATTTATACATATTTACGCATTTTTGGTTGTGTGGCATATGTGCCTATTACGCCCCCACAACATACCAAGATGGGTAAATAAAGACGAATAAATATTTATGTTGGTCCGCTAATTTGAACCTTTGACAGGCAATCTCTTTACCGCTAAATTTGCGGATTGTCACTTTGATGAGACAACCCTCTCGTCGTTAGGGGGAGGTAAGGAAAAGGATTACCTAAGGGAACGACATGAATTGTCGTGGTGTGTTTCCCACATTGTCTCATCTTGATCCCCGCACTTCATGATGTGAAATTGAAGTGAAAAGAATTATCGATATTCAGAAAATGGTTGTTTTAATTGCATGGTGCATTTACTGATATCGTTAAAGTGACGAGATCACACATACCAACTGCAAATGTACCTGCAAGGTTAGAAATCCTTAACTGAGGATATGCACCATAATTAAGGTGTTGCAACTACACTTTGTGGAAGTGTAGTTGAGGCCGTGACTCCATCAAGGAAGTTGGAGAGACCACCAGGTTTGATTAATACTCACCTAGAAAGAAAGTGGTTGAGTAAGGCACAATCTTACTATTTATGTCATCTGAAATTATCTCATAATATTGTCTCTAAATATGTCCATGAATCAAACTGGAGGACGCTCCGAAATTTTAAATGATTCTAGAGAACAATGAAATCCTATTGGATTATGAGAGTGCACATGAGTCAAGGAAATGATCATGCATGCATAATGATGATTTAATTCAAACATAGTTGCTACGGAAGTAGAGCACGATGATATCGAACTATGCTTTATATTGATTAAATATATCATATTTGGCCTACGTAATCCAGGAAGAACTTAGTTCTTTGACAAATATACAGGTATTTGGTACGGTAGTGCTAACCCACCAAGTGTCAATCCTGAGGGACATATATGATTATTTGTCATAAAGAGTAGTGAGAATAATGAAGTCTTAAAATACAAAGACTCGCCTTGTGGCGCGAGGTTTCTCACAAACCCCTGGATCGCTTATAAAGTTTTTGCTAGTCACAGAAAGACTTGAAATTCAGTTTATTAATGTGGTTATATCATATCTCTATGGGGATCTTGATTCAGAGATATTCATGAAAGTGTCACATGACCTTACATTACCCAAATCAAGTAACTCTAAACCACGGAGTGCGTTTGCAACTCATTTGAGACGCTCACTTTGCGGATAAAGACAATCCGGGCGGATGTGGTATACCTGTCTAAGTGATTATTTGATTGGGAAGGGATATACAGTTAATAAATTGTACCCCTGCGTGTTTAAAGAAAACGAGTTTCGGATTTGGCTGTCATTGTCTACGATATGAACATAGTAGGCACTATTGACGAAGTTACATAAACCACGAGCTATTTGAAATCCGAATTTGAGATGAAAGATCTTGGGAAAACTCTGATGTGTCTACGATTTAAATTAGAACATCGAGTTTGTGGAATATTAATCCACCAGTCTGCATATGTCCAAAAGATACTCAGGCAATATAATCTGGACAATGTATCCGGCTATCACTCCCATGATTGGTCGAAGTTAAAATGAACATAAATATCCATTTCGTCCAAAGAAAGGTGACGAAGATGTGGTGGGAACCGAATATCCCTATTTAAGTGCAATAGGCGCATTATTGTACTTGACACAATGTACTCGACCAAATATCTCGTTCTCAATGAACTTGTTAGCTAGATATAGCTTAGCGCCAACGCAGAGTCATTGGAATGATATCAAGAATATCTTTAGATACCTAAAAAGTACCATTGACATGGATTTGTTTTATCCCTATGAAAACGCAAGAAGAGTTTCTAATGTAATTGCAACTTCTTACACTGAAACCCCAGATAATATTTTGGCTGCTTTTGCTGATGATGGGTACCTCTCCTCCCACACAAAGGTCGATCCCAAACTAGATATCTGTTTTTCCTGGAGATTGACCAAGAAAACCCTATTGGCTACCTCCATGAACCACTCTGAGATCATTATACTACATGAGGCGGTTTGTGAGTGTATATGGTTTAAGGTCTATCATTACACATATTTGAAGGATGTGTAGTTTGAGTTCTACCAATGAAGAGCCAACTTGCATTTACGGATATAATGCAGCTTGCATCAAATAAATCAAGCAAGGGTATATCAAGGGTGATAACACAACGTATATCACCGATGTTATTTTATAATCAGCAGCAACAATGTCTTCTGAAATCGTGGCAGAATTATTTACTAAGTCGTTGACTAAGTCCACATTTGAAGAACATGTGAGAAGTGTATATTACTAAAAGAAACTATCTGAACTCCCATGATTGCATGTGAAAGGTATAAGACTAAAAGAATTGTCTGATTCCCATGATTGCATAACTGCATAGAACTAAGAACTTCTAACTTCATTGGACTAAAGGAAGTGTCTCACAGTATTGGACCAAAGAAATTGTCCAAACTCCCATGACATTATTGGACTAGAGAAATTTTCCAACGTCAGGGGGAGCATCTAGTGGTACGTTGTACTCTTTTTCCCTTCACTGAGGTTACTTTTTCCCACAGGGTTTTGTAACTCAGCAAGGTTTTTAATGAGACAACTGCAATACCAGAAGTGCAATCGAAAATTTGTTGATTAAGAAGGAACAATAATCTATTCTTCAAACCTATTCTTCAATGAAAGTAATCAGGGGGAGACATGGTGTACTTGTAAGTATCACCTATATTCACTTTCGAAAAGCTCATGACTAATGAAACTGTCTAGAGACTACCCATAACAAAATCAGGGGAAGATGCCGACATCAGGGGGAGGATCCAAGGATATGATGTCGACATATTTTGATTCGAAATGTGAACTTATGTTGTACTCTTTTTCCCTTCGATCGAGATTTGTTTTTCCCACAGGGTTTTGTTACTCGACAAGGTTTTTAACGAGACAACAACTACACTTGGCGTATATGTTGAATGCTGAAGACTTGAATATTGGATTGATATTACTGCATCACAATCAAAGAAATTAAACACAGTAGTATGTCAAGCGAAACAACTTCCAGAAAGAAGCGAGAGCGTTATTTAACATCAGCATCAGCAAAGGCGTACTTATGGACTTATCGCGTTGTACTCGTTTCCCTTCGTCAATGTTTTGTCCCACTGGGTTTTCCTTGTCAAGGTTTTAACGAGGCAACATATGCGAGTCCAACTTTGTTCTAAGATTTCATCAATATTGTACTCTTTTTCCTTAGTTCAGGTTTTGTCCCTTTGGGTTTTCCTGACAAGGTTTTAATGAGGCAACTGACTTAGACACAGTGGTGATCGACGAGAGAGCGACATTTGAAGAACTGCATTTGAAGCTACAAGAGAAGTCACCGACCAACTCCAACAGAGAAGCTTACCAAGTCTCGAGATGTTATACTCTTTCTTTTTTCAAGGTTTTGTCCCACCGGGTTTTCCTTGTCAAGATTTTAATGAAGCAATACATTTGAAGATCTACAATTGAACCGCATAAGGGGGAGTGTTGTAGGGCTTATAGCCCATGGATGTGCGGCCCAAGTAGTATCCTAGGGTTTTCTATATACTTGTATATAAAGGATACTGTAGCTATGTAAACACACATCTATCAATAAGATTTCTCTCTTTCTCCATCTATTGTACTTCTTTATTTACATATTAATTTGAGTTAAACTTATATATAAAAGAAGATGTACAAATAAAATTATATGTATATTGAATACTTAGAGTCTAAAAAAATATAATATAATATTTGACTTTCTTTTCTTAGGCAAGTATATATATATATTTAACATTTATTACAAATTATATATACAGTAGTTCTAAATCTTATATGTTTTTTATAAGAATATTTTGATATAAAAACTATTTTGTTCTATCTCTTTAATATTCAATTCAATGGCTTCCGATCATTAAATAAAAATATAACAAAAACAACTTTAACCGATCAAATAAGGAGTGCCATATGTGAGCCTAAGAAGGAACATCCAAGTATTAGCAAAAAGATATGCAAGCAAGTTTCATTTCGTTACTAGCCAAATTAGAATATCGAACAATTTCAGAAAGAGAATACTTGTCGAAGTCTGTTTTCCACATTCATCAATATTTCTTTGTATTAAATATAGTGATTATTCATTTGTATTTTCGTTGGGCCTTTAAGGACTCAGAAAAAAATTATTCATTAATGCATTTAGCGAAATTATTCATTTATCTCCTTTGCCTAAGTCGGGAACGGAGAAAAATATTCATTTGGTGAGGTTATTCATGTATCGAACATTCATCTATCAAGGTTATATTGTATTACTATTTTGCTAATTTTTCACCTGATGGATAGGTATGAATTAAGAGGATACATCTGCATATCCAAATGGAACCAACCAGAATATTAGTCCGAATTTCGTGAATGACTTCTAACTTTCGGGGGTAAACCTTGACGAAGGAAGAAAAATGTGAACATGTTACATGAGTTGTTTGGTAAGAGGGATGGTTCAACCCTATGAAATGTGCATTGAGTTGAGACCATATGCAATGATTAAGTTATCCTTACTATAACCAATTTTAATAGTAAGAATCTAAAGACCTGAAAATAAAATATCCCATTGCCAGTGAGCTTTCGGCCATCGTACTTGTCTTGGAGCAAAGCAACAGTAATCAATTTTAAAAATAATCTACTCCATAACTTAGTGTTACTAATAGGCCTAAAATATACTAATATTTTTGGTACCGTACTACTGCTAGGGTTAGAAGCCATACACTAGTGTTGCCAAAAAGGCAGAGTTATAAAGAGACAACTGCTTTAAGCCTAGACCTCCTAGTCTTTTCGACAAGCAAATTATATTCCAATTTATAAAGAATAAAAAACTTCTAAGTGAAAAAATAAATGATAACTCTGCCATTAAACTTTCAACAAATCCTTTTAGCTTGGAGCAAAGAACGATTACAAAATTTTACAGGAGGGGTTTGCTCCCAATTCCCATTCCTGAAATAGCCCGAAGACTTCTATATGTACGCGAAATGCAAGCTGGGTGCCTTTGGTCGAACTTCATAAATTGAATAAGGTAGAGGAGAGAGAGTGTGATGACGTGGAGGCGATTTTCAAGGCGATTGAGATCTAAATTTTTTTCGTGTTTCTTCTCCATGGCAGCTCCTTCAATCCTTCATATTAATGATTTTAGGAATAATTTGGTGCAAAATCTTGTGACTATTGATGAATTAAGGCAGGGTGTGAGTGATTTTCCACCATTTTAGAGGAATCTCGTGTCGCTAATGGAGGTTTGAGAGAAAACCCTAGAATCGAAGTTGTTGAAGATGGTGGTGACAAATCAAGTCAAAATCAAACCAGAGTTCAAGTTGATAAAGAGGGTGCATCGAATCAGAACTCAGAGATCATTCTACCAGTTGAAGGAGGTAGTGATACGGATTTGGTGAGGAGCTCTAACTCCTCTATGCAGGGAACTAATGAGAACAAATTTAACCAAGAAAGGCGAGCTTTGTTTCCAAAATCTATAGCTGTATATACAGTTCCTATGAAGTTTACCCCCCCTGTACAATTGAATGGGAAACTTCAAGTGGCTGCTCAAACAAATAATTTCACAGCAGGCATACAAAAGTGTGAAAACAATGTGGTAGGTTTCTTTGTGGGGAATCACCTCTCTTTTTGCAGCAGTAAAGCTTGCAGTGAGCAAGCTTTGTAACTTCAAGAAAGAGGTAACTCGAAAGTTGTACAATGATATTGCTTTCATATTTGAATTCAATGATGAGGAGGATAAATGACTCGTCCTTGATACAGGCTCCTTCTATGTAACAAGCAAACTCTTTACAATGAGACCTTGGACTCCACTGTTAGAGGAATCAATTTCTAATATTACATTAGTTCCAATTTGAGTTATGATTTATGGGGTACCGTTACATATGTGGGATAATAATGGATTAGGATTGATTTCCAGTTATCTTGGGAAACCTTTGTTTGCAGACGAATCTACATTAAAACAAGACAGATTAGGTTATGTGAGGGTCTATATAGAAATTGATCTTGAGTTATTTTACCCTGCTAGCATTCCTTTGTTGATTGATGGTAAGATTGATATGGATCTTCAAATAGAATATCAATGGAAGCCTTCTAAGTGTGAAGTTTGTAAGGCTTTTGAGCATTCAACAAAGTATTGTTCAAAGAAAAATAAGACAAGATGGACTCCAAAGAAGGTTTGCAAGACTTTACAGGTTAAAGATAGTGTGGAGGCTAAGAGATATTCCAATGCAGTGGAAGAAGATTTAAGTCTGAGGTCAACTGGCATAAAGACGGAAAATGTTGGCAATGGCACAAAATCCAGGGTCATAACAGAATTAACTAGCAAGGACACAGATAAATTTGGTGGCATGATACATACCACTATTCAGATCAATGACTCTAGTACTGCTAGTGAGGGTGTATTAGACAAATAAGACTCAATTGCAGAGAAGAACGCTAATAGTGGACCTAAGAAAGCTTGGTGTTACAGAGAGAGCCAAAGATTCTTTAACAAAAGAGTACAACGGGGGTTGCAAAAAGCATGGATGCGTCTGCTAGTGTTGGGGTGCAGTGAAATAATCATGGGTTGTTGTTGGTAGTGGGTCAAGTACAATGGAAGCTTGGATGCAGAGTTCAGAGATAGGGGCTCAGGAAGAGTGGGCAGAAGCTAAAGGTAAGAAAAATTACACCAGAAAGGGTCCCTTTCTCGAAAAGAACCCATTCATCATGATTAACGACTTTCCTTACCAATCATCAAGTTTCTTTCCAATTAATATAATGAAAGAATTGAATGGTGCCATTACCCCTTCTAAGAAGAGATTTCAAATATAAGAGATTGAAGAAGGCAGTGAAGAACTAGAAGAGAAGGAAAGTGATAAAAATATGGAGTATGTGTCCCTTGAAGACCAATACTCTAAGAAGAATGAAAGGGAACTTCATCAACTTCAATGGGATGGTAATTAAAAAATTGATAAGGACAACAAGAATCTTGGGAGAAGTTGCAGGTCTCAAGCCAAGAAGAGAGGATAGCTCTTTTGGTTTGTATTCGAAGGAGGGATTTATAGTATAACTTATGTTCCTTTTATTGTGTCCGTTTGTTGTTGGCCTTATGAGTTCTTCAATTCACATTTAATTTTATTGATGACGTGAATGCCACTATGAGTCTAAGTCGTGTTCTACTTCTTATGCTTTAATGCCTAGCTATAAACATGGCGTGTGATAGATGTATCTCTTTCTCGATTAGTTGAATGATAGTAAGAAATATGGGTTCAGTCATATAACGAGACCAACGACCGGGTAGGCTCAAGTATTACAAGGAAAGTCGGCAAACCTATGTAATTGGCATCAATGCCTTTGTTTTATGGTATTATAAACTACATTTCATTAAGAAAACATATACTCCCTCAGTCCCAGATTAATTGAGCTAGTTCAATTTAAAACTTGTCCCAGATTAATTAAGTTATTTTCTCTCCTCCTTACTTTAAGAATTTTGCAAATTTCAACTAGCTCAATTAAATGGGACATATGGAGTAATTCATAAATGCGTAATTTTTTTTTACAATAAACAACCTTTGTAACTCTTTCGCACAGGGTCATCTGAATGTCCGAGACAGTCATTTTAGGGTTGAAAAGTCAGCACGGCTCTAAAAGCCTGTTTGGACATACACCTAGAAGTAACTTTTCTATTTCTATAACCTAAAATGTCAGAATTTAGTTTGCCAATACAATTTCAGAATGACTTCCATAAGCAGAAAATTTAACTTTTTCTAATAGCTTGTTTGGATAACATTTGAGAAGTTACTTTTCGACTTTTGGAAGCAAAAAAGTCAAAAGTTAGTTTGGCAACACAATTTCAGAATGACTTCTGGAAACAGAAAAGGTAATTTTATTTGAAGCAAAATCTTTTTGCTTCCAGAAGCAGAAGTTAAAAGTACTTATGTATCCAAACAAGCTATAAAGCAAAATCTTTTTGCTTCCAAAAGCAGAAGTTAAAACTACTTCTGTATCCAAACAAGCTATAAAGCAAAATCTTTCTGCTTCTGACTTCTGAAATTAGTTTCTTCTTCCAAATAAGCAAAAGTCAGAAATGCTTCTTCATCGAAACATGCCAGGCTCTCTAAACCGTGCCAGGCTCTCTAAACCGTGCGGTTTAGTTAGACACTTGGAGAGACCTTTCATGGGCAAGGAATCGATAATAGACCATTTGCATTTTTCCAAAAGATTCTCTTTCTGTACACGTGATGGCTGTGGTAAACGAAGCGGAAACTGGGTCCCTGGAGTATACCAAAAGTACATACCAAACTTCTGATTACCTTTGGTTGTGTGCGTGCGCAACTGTGGAAGTAAGAATCAAAAAAGATGGAATGCACGCTGAGTGATCGCGCAGGGCGCGATCACTGTGAACAGTGAGCGAATTGGGGCAGCTAAATGCTAATTGGGGCCCCCCTCCTAATCTGGGGCCTCCATTTACCCGCCCCAATTCGCACTGTTCACAGTGCTCGCGCCCTGTGCAAGCACTTAGCGTGCACCCAAGCACGGTTGCTAATGTTGATACATTAGATGCAATCTAAGACCGAAGTACAAACTTCTGTTTTAACTTCTGAACCGTCAGTTTGAAAAGATAGATGCAATCTAGACCCTCCAGATCATCATCATCCTCTGAAGCCCCCCAACCCCTTCTACACAAAACAGATTGCAGTTTCCCTTTTCCATCTAGAACTAGAATTC